>JAMKQA010017761.1:0-36985 GCA_024699735.1 Posidonia australis | reverse complement strand
TAAAAAAAAAAAAAAAAAAAAACTCAACGAGAATGAGCACCAAGAAAGCCAAAAAAAAAAAAAAAAACAAAAACAAAAAAACACGTCACTCCACCCACTTCAGCACCCACACGCATTGCATTCTTCCTGGACCGTCAACCACTGGCACTGTACAAGAATGCCCACGCCACACGGCACTCATTAGAGCCAACAATTAAAATCCACACGCATGACAAACTAGGAAACTTGGACTCTCGGCCTCTCCCATGCCATGGTCTAGCTTGCTCCCACCATTTCGTAGAGAGGGCGAAACAACGGCGGCGATCAATAAGGCACGGGTAGCGCACTCCTTCAGCCCTCCTCTTTCCCTCTTTTCTCTATATCTCTCTGTCTCCTGTTTGCAAAATTTGCACTACCACTTTGCCGTACGATCGAGGTAGCGGCGCCACCACTCCTTGGCCACTGTCCCTTCCATTATTCTCTCTGGTATCCCCTCTCTCTTTCTCACTCTCTAAACCCTAGTTTTGTTGCAAGGAGATGGGTGGAGCTTGTACTTTTCCCACCTGCATTGCTACCTTTTCTCCAGGTTCTTCGGTGTTGTGCTCTGCTTGTGGTTGTCTTGTGATCAAGAAGGGTTTTTGATGCGTTGCTTGCTGGGTTTTGTTCTCATTGTTTCTTTGGTTTTGTTTTGTGTGGATGCAGTTTTGGTTTTGTTGTTGGTTTGGTGGTGGACTGGAGTTTGTGGGAAGATTGGTCGTTTGGTGTTTGTTGAGTTGAGATGGTTGCATGCTCTTTGGATCAGGGTTACTGTTGCATTGGGGTAGGGTTTAAGCACACACGTCTTGCTACGGAGATAGGTGTGTTTTTGTTTTTTTTTTTTGTTGTTGTTGGATCAGTCTTTTTTTTCTGCGACGTTTTTTGGTAGTATTCTTTACGTTTCTTTTGGTTCATTAGTCATGCTTTGGTTTTTTTAGAGAAGGTGAGATCATACAAGGAGTGGAGTTTCTGCCGCAGGTTTTGTGTTTGAGTGGTTGAATGTGTGTATTACCTCTTCCTTTCCTGAGCATGTTTGCAAATGTGCGAGCAATGCCATCACTTTGAAGTTTTGTTTTCCTGATTTGTACATCTTTTCCTGATTTGTTATGCTCTTTTTTGTCTTTTATATTGGTACTCTGTTTGTCAATACTAGATACTAATGCTTTGTTGCCCTAGAACTACAGTATTTGCCAATGCAGTTGGGTTTTCCTTTTTAAGAGTGCATGGTAATAACTTAGTGAAGAACTCTTTCAAATTCTATGGCTTTCACTCTTATTTATTATCGAGGAACAGATACAATACATGTTATATGTTAGGGAATCGTTTTAAATAATTCAAAAATAGATTAGTATCTAGTGGACGTCTGTATAGACATCTGTTAAAGATAAAGCCATGAAACAGGGATTTTTCATACGTCCATTGGTTTGTTTCGCAAACATAGGGATTTTTTAGAAGTCTGTGCGGGATGTCTGCTAGTCTGCTGTTTTGAATATAGGGAATTTTTTGCTCGAACATCTGCTGGTTCATTCTTCAAAAGTAGTGTTCGAGCGGACGTCCGTTGCGGCATAATTTTGTTTTTTGTTTCTGAATTTAAAAAGTTTTAAACACAACAGTTGCTCTCTTTACAAGATACTAATCATGGAATTTATTCCTTTCAAATTTAAATGGAAAGATGATTGCATTATCTCGCTTAGATATAATGAGGGATAATCTCATCTCTCAAAATATATTTAAGATATCATATTAGAGAAAAAATGCAAAATCTTCTCACTTGTGACTACGTAAATATACATCCTTTCGAATGACGAAAAAAGGCGATTGTACGACTTCTTAGAGGACGAGAAGGTTGATGTGTACTTCAAGTGGATTAAAGTGTGATTCTGTTATTTGTCTATAATGAGTAGTCAGGAAGGCATTCTAATAATGATTGTTTGTAATCAGTTGCGGCTCTTCCTCACAGGTACTTAAAAGTAGTTCAACTAAAACTTGTTGCATTGTGGAGGTCTAATAACGTTTTAAGTGTTGGTGTTGGATAACACCTCAGTGGAGTATGTAGATGGTCTTTTCAAAAGGATTTTTTGTCATATACGAGTAAGATATCTTCATATTCTTTGGAAATTTTATTTTTGCATATATCTTGTTTTACATATTATTTGTGTTTGCATTATAATTAATTGTGCTCGACAATAATAATCTTAAAATGTTATTATGATATTGTGTTGATTGATTAAGTTATGGATAACAATAATATAAGGATATTAGGATAGAATCTTGTCAAACTTGAGAAGCTTGATGGCTTTGACTATAACATGTGGAGATGCAACGTGTTGTTTATATAGGAGTTGATGAATGTGGATGAAATTTTGAGCAATTTATGTCCACTTGTCGACAAGAGTCAATCACTTAAAGTAGTTCATATTGCAAAGGTTGCAAAGGAAAAATGAACGAAGGCTAATTCTCTGTGCAAGGATTTAATCCTTCATAATCTTGAGAAGAGGATTGCGGATTCCATAGAGAAGCAACACAAGGATGATGAGAGTATGGTCAAAATTCACATCGTTGACAAATTCAAGGATTGTAAGTTCTCAGAGGATAAACCTATGCTTCTGTAAGTCAAGGATTTGTTGCAAATCAGTTAGAAGATGGCTAAAGATGAGATGAAACTTTTGGAAAAGTATTTGGTTGGGTTCATTTTAAATAAACTACTAACGAGTTGGATCCGCTTCATCGTTGATATTTATCACACGAAAATAGAAGTCGAGTTGAATGATCTACCTCGATTCGTCAAGAGCGAGGTTGAGGCGAAGCAGAGGGTAAAGTATGATGTGATTGTCTAGTAGGTAATTAAGGCTAATGTTATTTCTTTTGGTTGAATCCAAAGTAAATAAGTGACTAAATTTTGGTGCTAAAAGCAAGAGGCTTATGTCAAATAAGAAGAAAAAGAAGCCAAATCCCGAGAACTTTGACGTCAAAGCTTTAGGTTTCAAGAAGAAAGTTAAGGAGGCCAATGCATATTTCAAGTACAGAAAGACAAGTTACTAGAGGCGAGATTGTAAGATGCAAGAGGTGAACAACATTGTAGTGATGATTGGACACATGAATGTTAAGAACAACGAGATTGATTGGTGGTTAGATTCTTGTGCTACATGTCACGCCGGTAATAACCAAACTTGATTTTCTTTCTATCAATCAATGCTACAAAACGAGACAATGGATATGACAAATCACATGTAATCAAAGGTCTTAGGTGTTGATCAAGTGGTGCTAGGGTTGTCTTTTGAGAAGACATTAACATTGAGCAATGTAAAACACATAACAGATGTAGTAAAAATCTCATTATTAAATGCTATATTGATGACTTTGGACTGGAGTGGAGTGTAAAGGAGGCAAACTAGTTTTTTCTTTCAAGAGGGTGCATTTTGGCAAGACTTTTAAAACCGAAAGGTTGTATAAGCTTGTCGTTGGCTTCTATTAGTGAAATAAATTTTGATTTTGTTTATTTGAATGAGTTATGATACCATAGACTTCGGCATATATAGTATATGAGAATGGGAAAGATGTCCAATCTCAAGTTTATTCCAAAATGTGGGTGTGATACACATGAGAAGTGTGAGATTTGTACATAAACAAAGATTGCTAGAAAGACTTTGAGTAAGTTTATAGGAGTACAAAAATTCTAGAATTCGTCTATTCTGGTGTATATGATTTTAGAAACTTCACTAACGGAGATGGGATGACATAATTTTTTACTTTTATTAATGATTACTCTAGATGGGATGATTACTTTAGATGTGTCTTTGTTTATCTGCTGAAGTCAAAAGATGAATTTCTTGAGAAGTTTATGGACTTTAAGGCTTGAGTAGAAAGACAAACAAGAAGGAACATGAAGAGACTATGAAGTGATAGAGGAGGAGAATACCGGTCCAAGGAGTTCGTGGCATTTCATACAGAACATGGAATCGAGAATGAAACCATAGTTCTATATTATCTACAGTGGAATGGAGTAACAAAAAGAAAAAATATGATTTTGATTGAGATGGTTAATTTTATGCTGTTAACAGTCAGTTTGTCGAATTACTACTGGGGTGAAGTAGTTCTTTTAGCAAGTTATATTCTGAATAAAGTACCTTTCTCTAAAACGAAGTAGTTCAAAATCCAATCTGGTCTGGGATTTATTAAAGTGTGGGGGTGTTTAGCTTATGTTAGGCTATTAGACATAAAGATTGATAAGTTGGGCACTCGTACAATCAAAGTAGTATTTCTGGGTTATGCTGAGAATAGTGATGTTCAGAGGTTTTTAGATTTGGAGATAAATTCCATTGTAGAAGTTCAAAATGTAAAGTATTTTAAGGAGAAATTCATCAAAGACATGAGCATCATATTGCATAATCTTCTAAAATATCTCTTTACAAGAGAGAATGAGAATCTAGTATTTGACAAAGAGTAGAATCCATGATTGAGGAGGTTATACCTAAGGTGGAAAAGTCATCAATCAAGCAAGCATGAAAGAAGAAAACCTTTGGACCTGATTTTTTCATTTATAGCATAAAAGGTTATTCACAAAGCTTTAAGGAAGCAATGTAGTCCAGAGATGTAGTATTCTAACGAGATGCAATTCAAGATGAGTATGACTCAATAATGGTTAACAACACATGGGTGTTGGTAAATCTACCTTATGGCTCAAAAGTAATTGCAAATGAATTTTCAAGAAGAAGATGTTGGCTAATGGTTCAATGGCCAAGTTTAAGATTAGACTGGTTGTTAAAGGATTTGCACAGAAGGAAGGCATTAATTATTCGATACCTATTCTTCAGTAGCTTGTATTTCTACCATTAGTTTATTGATTGCAGTTGTTGTAATACAAAAGATGGTGTATTTTTATATGGAAACTTGATTGAGGAAATTTATATGATTTAACTTAAATTATTCGTAGTTAAGGGACTAGAACGAAAGATATGTAAATTGGTTTGATCTCTATATGGACTGAAGTAAGTTTCCAAGATATAACATGAGAAATTTGACAAAGTGATCAAGTCAAATGGTTATAAAGTTAATGATGTTGACAAATGTGTTTACACAAATTACTGATAGATGAGGAGTCATCACATGTCTTTACGACGATGATATGTTTATATTTGGTATTGACACAAACGTTGTTAAAGATATAAAGAAATTTCTTTCATTCAAGTTAAGCATAGTGGATATAGGACTTGTCGATATAATACTGGGGATCACGATAGTAAGAACCTCAGAGAAATTTTCCTTGACATAGTCTCACTATATTGAGAAGGTATTTATGAAGTATAAGCATTTGGACTTCACAATAGTATACATGTTGTATGACTATGTGCACAAATTAACGGAAATATTGGAAAAATTGTATGACAATTGGAGTATTCCAAAGTAACTGGAAGTCTCATGTATGTAATGAATTGTACTAGGCCAAACATAGCGTTTATTGTGAGTATATTGAGCAGGTTTACTAACGATCTAAGTAAGGAATATTGGATTACCGTAGAAATGATAATGGCTTACTTTGAAGGAACTATACATTATGCTTTATCATTGACTAGCTATCCCCTTGTGATAGAAGTATACTCAAAATGCGAGTTAGGGAGGAGAGAAAGATGGAACATCTATAGGTGGATTTGTCTTTCTATTTGATGGATCTATTATATTAGGAAAGTTGAAAGAGTGTCATCTCAAAATCCTCTATGGAATTTGAGTTTTATGCATTGATAGTCGTAGCCAAGGAGGTAGAGCATCTTATAGGGTTACTGTTTGATTTTCCACTGTTTAGAGAGTTGCTATCTTTTGTAACAATCAAAGTTGCTAGTAATGATTTGTATAATAGATGGGATAAAGCTATGGAAAAGGATTATACGGATTTACTATGCACATGTTTTTGATCTACTTAACAAGGGCATGATTACGACGATCGACGTAAGAAGTCAGGAGAATGTGGTGAAGGCTTCAAAAGGAATAAAGCTAATGCCTACTTTATAAACATCTATATATGTTACTATTTAAATATTTGTTATTAGTTCAAAAAGTAATCTATTAGACTTTTATTTAATGGTTCAAAGGGAAAATTAATGATTTATTTATTTGTTTGCACTATTTATTTATTTATTTTGATTGAGTTGGACTCCAATAAGCTTATTTTGTATGGTATATATCTTATTGAGATTGACAAGATATCTTAATGAGTCCTTATGTATATGGAATATTTTGTGTTTTTGCAAGAGGTACACTGTGGATGGTACTGCAGGAAGGGGTTTGAGGCTTCATACTATAGCAACATGGCTCTGTATGGCACCATGAGGAGGTTTGGGATTTTATGCTAAAGTGGTATTGATATTACAGTGATTGGTCTACTAGAAGGCTTAGAATCTTATGATAAGAAATATGGGATTTCATTGAATTTACTTATACGGTGTGGGGATGAGGCTGTCTCCTATAGGACGTGTAGACTATCTTGAAGAACACAGTCAGACGCTAGGTTGACACAAGTCCTTTATTGTATCATTGGTTTAAAGAATCTGAGACATTATGTGTGAATTGATAGATCGTAAAGGTTATTAAGTTCAAGGTTTAGTCCACTCACATCTTGTAAGAAATCAATGTCACAAAGATAGGATTTAAGTCTGTAGGACATCCTAATATTGAACGCAATTGTGTCTAATTGGAATGTTATTTTGAATAAGTCAGGGATTGTTGGAGAATCGCTCTATTAAAAATAGATCAATAATCCAACATACATTTGTTGAAGATGGAGCCATGAAATAGGGTTTTTTTAGACATTTAGGTCGGACATCCACTGATCTGTTTCGCAAACATAGGGATTTTTCGACTGTCTGTTAGCTTGTTTCGAAAACAAAAAATTTTCATACGTTCACTAGTTTGTTCTTCAAAAGTAGTGTTCAAGTAGACGTCTGTGCGGACGTTTGTTATACTGTAATTCTATTTTTTGTTTTCAAATTTGAAAGGTTTTAAACATGATAGTTGCTTCATTTACAAGATATTAATCATGATATATATTCCATTTGAATTTAAAAAGAGAGATAATCACATTGTCTTGCTTAGATATAAGACGGGATAATCTCATCTCTCAAAATATATGTGAGATATCATATTAGAGAGAGGAAATTTCATGTAAAATCTTCTTGTGTTTGACTATGTTGATCTACATCTTCTTGGAGGACGAAAAAGAGGCGATTGTATAACTTCTTAGAGGTGCAGAAGGAGGTAGATTGTGTGCTTTGAGAGGATTGAAGTGTGACATTGTTGTTTGTCTACGAGGAATAGATAGGAAAGCGTTTTAGTGGTGGTTCCTTTGTAGCCGGTTGTCAGTACATGCATCATTATTCTTCCTCGCTGGTACCTGGGAGTAGTTCTACTATAACTCGTTGCACTATGGAAGTTGAATATTACTTTAAGCGTCAGTGTTTGAAAATACCTGGTAAAGCACGTAGATAGTCTTCTCAAAAGGATTTTTTGTCATACACGAATAAGATTCATATTCTCTGGAAAATTTTATTTCTGCATGGATCTTATTTTATATATTATTTATGTTTCAATTATAATTAGTTGTATTAATTGTGTCTAGCGACAACATTATGTACTTATCTTAGAATGGTTTTCTATTTCTTCATGCTGAATTTCTTCTTCCTGTTTCAGAAGCAGAACAGCAAATGAATTGTTGTACATAAGTGGACTAATACAAGCTGCATTCATCGAATAGTCTCAAATCTCAGCATGTCACGACCAGCTCAACTGCCTCCACGTTTCCCAGTACGTAACAGTGGGCCATCAACCCACATTGCCAATCAAATTTCTCAGAAAAATGATGAGCTGCAGGGACGGCATCACATGATTCCTTCTCAGGGTTCTTTTTTTGAAGACCAACTAGCATGGCTTGGTGATCTCTTGGATCATCGTGGAACAAGTACAAGGGTGGCGCCTCTTCGGAGAGCCATCAGTGATCCAGCCGCTATTTTGGAGGAAAGTTCAACCTTTGATTTTACTGCAGACCCTATTGATGATGGGGTTCCATTGCCAAGTGATACTCACATTGACCTACTAAATAGTGGGGATAAGGATGATGCTTCTGCTGACTCTGGTTGCGTGTATGGTCCTAATTCTCCTAGGAGGATGAAACATTTAACCCAATCCGAGAGCTCAGTGGTGTCTGCAATATTTGAGAGTGTCAACCATAACCCTTTCCAGTATGTATCTGTTAACATTCCAAGCAGTTCAGATATTAGTGAAGCCACTGTGAAAGGGGGCAAGTTTGTTGCATCCGGTAATTTTGATTCAGAGCAACCATTGAGAAGGTAACAGAGATTAATTGTTGTTGTATTACTGTTATTTCAAAGAGAGGTGCCTAGCGAATTTTGGAACATTCTTAGCTGTTTGTAAAAGTGTCGTCTTATGAAGTAATCAAATTTTTTAGAAGTCAAATGTGTGATTCTATTCAGGATCATTATCCTCATTAATTCCTACATTTCCTTTAGGATGATACTTATTATGCAATGAGAACCATTCCATCCTTTTTCTCAAAAAGAATTCTATACTAACGGTTGTGAGAAACCAGGTTTTTGGCAGTCAGCCTTCCTTGCCCTCTATTATTGCCACAAAGTGGTTTACTGCCACTAATAGAAATGAGGGTCCATTTTTTATTTTCCAAAGGGGCTCAAGTTCTGTGGATAAAATAGCCTTCATCTCTCTTTTTGTAGTGTAGGTTGTATTCTTGGTTATTTTCTACTTAATATCAAATGAATTCTAAAGGAGATCATCTTGTTTTTTTGTGTGTAGACTAATGTTCATTATTCTTCTCTCACCACATGTTCTTTGTGCTCTTATGCAGAAGATCATACTCAAATTTTATGTAAAATATCTTTCTGTTCCCTTCCGTGTGCATGATCTCTTGAATCCAAGATGAGACTTGAAGCATCTCTTTCTTGTTGCTCATATCAAGTTCCAAGGAATCTGTAATTTATGGATTTTGTCGCTTACAAAGCGAGAATTTATTGGTTTTGATGGTGTTTTTGGATCAACATGTCAGTTTTACTCATTTTCTTTGCTTCATTGATTTTGTGCACCAGAAATATCAGGAAGTTGTAATTCTAAACTTGTTTCTGAAGATTGTGCGGAAGTCATACTTCCCATTTAGCTTATTTTATGTTTTTATATTATAATGAAGTTTTTAAAATTCCATAAATTTTTTACCAATTTGATTGTTCTTTGAATCACTATAGAGTTTTACTTGGCTATTATAGTGTTTGTTTTGGTCATGTTTAAATATCTGAAGTTCCATTTTTTTAATGGTTCAAAAGAAGGAAAAAAGGAGTTAAATCCAGATTACTATGATTTCTGAATTTAAAGAGGTTTTCTACTTAATTTATATTGTACCAATAGAAAACTGTCCTGTTTTTGACTCTCTTAGCTCTTCCACTCTTAATATTTGCTTAGCTATGCAGCAACCTGCAATTGTGTATTTTACATCATCAGTTTTCCAAACTTAATCATCTTCTAGTCCAGTTCATAAGTTGTCAGTTATTCAAACGCTAGTGGCTTGCACATTGTGATAGTTTTCCTGTTGCCTTTAAGCTGCGAAATTTATGTCTAATAATGTCTTGTTGTCCAAAAGGCAATTCTCTTGTTGATTATCCCTTAAGTCCTCTCTTCACATAACAAACGGAGAGAGAATTCATGATGCTGACTCCAACAGTGGGATAAAAACATGGTTTTTCTTCTTCCGTGAACAGCTTAATTAAGCTACTTTTGTAATAAAGTATTGACGTTGTGGAATCAAAACAGTAGAATCTTTCTTTTTGTGCTGTTTCTACTTTGTCACTTTAGGAGATTATTTTGTGGATGTCATTTTTCGCTTTTCTGTGTTCTGTTATCTCCACAATTCCACATGCATCAGTGCTCCTGATTCATGAATTACTCATATATCTCCAGGCACAATGGGCAGCGGTCAAGAGTGCGCAAAATTCAGTATATTGCGGAACTTGAAGGAACGGTAAATGTTTTTCAGGTAATTTATAGTTTTGTCTTATTTAACTTTGCTAATTTATGAAAATATGCAAATTGACTCTCTTGATTTTTCTAGACATTAGAGGCAGACCTGGCAGCCAAAGTTGCTTCCCTTTTCCAGCAAAGAGCTGTTTTATCATTAGAAAATAGCACCCTAAAGCAGAAAATAGCTAGTCTTAGAAAGGAGAAAATGATCAAGGATGGTAAGTGTCAAATTGTACCTTATGCTTTCAGCTTGTACATTGTATGATTGCTTTGAGAACTTACAGGAACCACCATATTTACAGGCGTATAAATACTAATGTTGCTTCAGGAAACACTGGACATTTTGCATGCACCATCATATCATGATCTATTATACACAGATAGATCCATTTTAATTTCGCTTATGGTGTGTGATCTACCAATGCATGCAACAGGTCAATACCAATCTCTAAAGAACGAAGTCAAGAAGCTGAAGGCAAATCATGCCTGCCGTGGTAAAAGCAAGAGTGCATCATGGTTTCCACCGGAGACAATTGGTAAAGAGTCCTCAGAGACCAATTGGCAGGCATTGGACTTGGGAAAACTCAGTCTAGGAGAGAACCCAGTTAACCTCAGGCATTTCAGAAGTTAGCTGAAGATCCTAAAAGAATGGTGGACAAGGAAATCTGTTTCAGCTGGCAGCCAGGCATGTTGAGCACGATCCCATATTTGTTGGGTCTTCAAAATTTTAGGCTAAGTTGCTGGTTAGTTACGCTTATCAAAGCACTAGCTGATCAGTTTATCACATCAGATGTAAATAATTCAAGCATATGATATTTAGGAGCTATTTTTTCTTGTCTGCATGCCTTCACAAATTTAGGTGCCTAAACAGGATTTCTATTAGTTCAGAGGTTTTGGTGACAGCTTCCAGGCTAATACCTACGGATCTTCACAGAAACGTTCAAAACTTGTTATGTGCTTCATGTTATGACTTGTGTTTTTGTTCCTGTTAATTACATAACACAACTAGATTTACCGTTAGGTTTGACGAATGCCACCTAATTGTTTGGATTGTATTCAAAGATGTCTGCGTATTTCTGGTAGAATGGACAATAGATGGCATTGGGGAATCTACAATGGTATCCATTTCCATTTA
Source organism: Posidonia australis (assembly GCA_024699735.1). Taxonomy (NCBI): domain Eukaryota; kingdom Viridiplantae; phylum Streptophyta; class Magnoliopsida; order Alismatales; family Posidoniaceae; genus Posidonia; species Posidonia australis. The sequence continues at coordinate 25,806 of JAMKQA010017761.1, read as the reverse complement.
GACATTGTTTCTTGTTTTGACTAGGTTTCTTTGTAGCAAAATTCTTTGCATGGAAATGCTGATGTTTCTCATTGCACTGCACAGGACTATTTGCAAAGGGCTTTATTTATTATATATTATTGCGGAGACTGGATAGGTGCTTTGGATCATATCGAATCCTTATGGGCAGATAATTATGATGGTGATTACTTTGATCAGGATGGATGGCTTGTTGGCTACTGGCTAGCTAGCCACCGACAATCTGATACAAACGTCACCATATCTATTACTCTATAACTGGCGTAAACATAAAGTGGTCATGATTCGCACCGCACAGGACCATTTGCTGTACTCTAGCGTTACGGTTGGTCCAACTGGGTATTTTTCGAAGACATCCACCTTGCTAACATCAAGTGTCCCAAGCAAATACCGCGTACGAATAACAATTAACAACACTACAAAACAACCAGCAAACAACTGATGTGACCTTTTACGATCCGGGTATGTTATATTGTTATGCTTTTTGTGGTGTTCTTCTCAAGATACTGATTTATAGGGGCCCAGTATCTGGGAGTACGTGAATTTAGCCCAAAAGATCTGGGTCCACGGATAGAAGCCGCATCTTAGAGTGACCCAATTACAATCTTTATTAGACGCCTATTTGGATTAGTGTGGTCCTGTTTTTTATCTGAAATGTCACATCTCTAAATATCTGATGTCATGATTTATCTAAAAAAGCACGTTCAGCGCTGAAACAAAAACGACGTCTACAGGAAAAAGGTATGAGGAAGGTGTGGGATTAAAGTTGGCAATCGATACACTTCTATAAGAGAATCGTACTGTCGCCTTCTGCATTGTTTAGATAATGCCAAGTCAAAATCAGTACTGCGAAGCCAATTTTCAAGTCTGGAAATGGGATCAATTCTCCCTGTGAAACAAGTGGTGGAAGCTATTGGTTGGAACTAAATTAAAGATCGACTTACTTCCAATCGGTTGACTTGTTTATAGCTGATGAATTAGTCTACCAGTGGGAAACTACTGAACAAATTAATAGATCTGTAGAACTGTTATGTGTGAGTCGCCCATGAAATTCCTTTTTTATTTTAATGGCAATGGAACAAACGATTAAAAGCTCATGAATTTCATCAGAAACTCAAAAATCTGTCTTAAAATGAACGTGTCCAATTTCTAAGCACGTTCGATCCTTGGAGGGCTAAAATGCCCAGAAGTTCATTCCGTGCTCGAACTGTCAACAACTTGCCTACTTTTCCACTCCTTGCTTTACATTATAAATATTTGCAAAAACAACAACAGCATGGTCATCTGATTCTTCCCTATTTTCTGTACATTCGAATAAATATGATAATAATAAAGCTAACTAGAGGGCTACTCGTCATGTATGAATATCAGGATATAAAATACATTTATAAGTACAATTAGAAATAAAACCATAGTTTTTGTTTCGTTTTTAACCGTTCTCACTTAGAAATATGCATTGAGTGACAACGGACAAAGCAATAAAACCCTCCCAGGCACACATTCATTTATTGAATCTCATAAAGTCAGATCTGCAAACTAGTCATCAAATTGGAGACAGAAGGTTGGACCCAAAAAAATTCGTCCTGAATTTTCAGACTCAACAAAACGCACAGCAAAAGGAAATGGTACTGGAAGACGAATGATCCTAATCGACCCAAAAGGTAGCACTATCGAACAACACAAGCGGATGAGAGAGAGAGAGACCCAGCAATGTGATTCAACAGTGGATTCCGTACCAATCATGGCAGGATTCTTTACTCCGTAGGTCCCAAACTGACAGGGTCACAGGGAGCTTGTGGGGGTGCAGTTTTGGTTTGTGATTTTGCACAGAAAAGTTTGTAAGAAGTAAAGGCCTAAGATTCGCCTTTCTCACCATTTCGGAGAAGAAGGAGAGTGGGGAGAGGGAGAAGCCTTTCTGTTTCTTCTCGACTAATAGCTCTAGGGAAGGACACGACTTTGCTCACTCTCAGCTGAAGTCAAGGTACATTTATTTCTGCTTGTTTTTCTTGTCTGGGTCTTTTTCCATTGCGTCTGTTCTGGATTCTTTGGGAACTGTAGTGGTTGATTTGAAGGTGGTGGAAGAGAGTGTGGGACGTGGAGCATTGTATCCACCGCTATGTTGGTTTTTCTTAAAGGTGTAATTTTGGATTCTGGGTCTTGATCTGTTCTTCTTGGGAATATCTTTTTACTGTTCAATGTTGGTTCTTATATTTATCTGGTTTTGGCTTTTTCTTTTTTTTCTCTTTTTTTGGCTGTAGATGAGTGAAGAGTGTGTGGCATTATGAATGCTGGATCATCCTGAAGTTGTTTCCTTGGGTGGGATTGTCCTTCGAATGAAGCAGCTCCCTTTCTGTCGATTTTGGAGTCCCAGATGCTTCCTGGTAATTTGGGTAGAACAGTTTTGTTGGGAATTGTGAAAATGGGAAATGTAGATTCGTTGATGCTGCTCTCTGCTCTGCTTCTTTGCTGCAATCAAGTGGTTTTCAGTACTACTGATCCCAATGACTACGCAGTTCTGGAGGAATTCCACAAGGGTTTGGAGAATCCAGAGTTGCTCGAATGGCCTATGAATGGTGATCCATGTGGTCCTCCCCAATGGCCTCACATTTATTGTTCCGGGAATAGAATTGGTCAGATCCAGGTTCAGGGTATGGGGCTGAGAGGTCCTTTGTCCCAGGATTTCAATAAGCTCTCCATGTTGTACAATCTAGGTTTGCAGAAGAACAACTTCACGGGCAAATTGCCCACTTTCAAGGGATTATCTAAATTGCAGTATGTTTATTTGGACTACAATGAATTTGACACGATCCCTTCGGATTTCTTTGACGGCCTCATGAGTTTGCAGGCAATCTCTTTGGATGCTAATCCGTTCAATCATAGCACTGGATGGGTATTGCCGGAGTCATTGGCAAATTCAGCTCAGTTGCTGAATTTCTCATGTTCTAGTTGCAACCTTGTTGGTCTGTTGCCGAAGTTCTTGGGAGGTATGCCTTCTCTCACATCTCTGAGGCTCGCAGGCAACAGCCTATCTGGGGAAATTCCTGCAAGTTTCAGCGGATCAAACCTGCAGATTTTGTGGCTAAACAATCAGGTAGGTGATGGGCTGACTGGCCCCATCACCATCTTGGCCTCAATGGTATTGCTGACTGATGTTTGGCTCCATGGAAACGCATTTACTGGTACAATCCCTTCCAATATCACTGAATGTGCTTCTCTGACAAATCTCTTACTCAACAACAACCAGCTTACCGGCATCGTTCCTCCTAGCTTGTCTACCATGAAGCAGCTCCAGACGGTGCAGTTGTACAATAACAAGTTTGTTGGTCCAATCCCAAAGCTAAACATTCCCAACTACTCATATGATTACAATTTCTTTTGCCAGACTGTTCCTGGTGTTCCATGCTCCCCAGAAGTTGATGATCTACTGGATTTTCTTGATGGTGTGAATTTCCCATCCGATCTTGCTGGATCTTGGTCTGGTGATTCTCCTTGTACTGGTTTATGGTTAGGTGTCTCGTGCACTTCCAACAAAGTTTCTGTCATAAGCCTGCAGAACCACAATCTAAGTGGTTTCATTAGTCCCTCAATTGGTAAACTTGATTCTTTAGTTACCATTAAACTCGGGGGGAATGATTTGAGTGGCATAATTCCTGCAAACTTGACTGGCTTGCAGTCATTGAAAACTCTAAATCTCACATCGAATAATCTTGAGCCTCCTGTTCCAAGATTTTCCAACGGTGTGAATCTCCTAATTGATCAGAATCCTAGGTTGACTTATCCTGATCCTCCAATGCCAGCACCAGCTAAAAGCCCACCAACTTTGTCTCCAGTAGCTGGTGGTTCTTCTACATCAGGTGATTCTTCTCCTACTTCTGGCTCTCCATCGTCTTCACCATTGTCTCCACCAAACTCTGCTCTCGCTAATCTAACCACCTACAGAGTACCATCAAAAAATTCCAAAACTTTGAAGATATTAGGAACTGTATCATCTGCTGTTGTTGGAACTTTGATCATTTTCATGGTTATCATTTGTTTATATTGCCAGCAGAAGAAGACGGACAGCCTTGTGATTACCACTTCTATTGTTAATCCTAAAGATTTGTATGATTCTAGGGATGTGATAAAGATCATAGTTGAAGACAGTATCAAGGAAAGCATTGCAGAAAGTTATGTATATGGTTATGGTACAAGCGGCACACATTTGATTGATTCTGGAAATTTGATGGTATCATTTAAATGTCTTCAGGATGTAACCCAAAATTTTGCTCCAACAAATGAGCTTGGCCATGGTGGCTTTGGAGTTGTTTATAAAGGAGAATTGCATGATGGTACAATGATAGCTGTAAAGAGAATGGAAGCCAGTGTTATTTGCAACAAAGCATTCAATGAGTTTCACTCGGAAATTACTGTTCTTTCAAGTGTGCGACACCGTAATTTAGTCTCATTGCTGGGTTACTCTGTAGAAGGCAACGAAAGACTTCTAGTCTATGAGTACATGTCGAAGGGGGCTCTAAGCAAACATCTCTTCCAATGGAAAAATCTTGGTTTGGATCCTTTGTCTTGGAAGAACCGGCTCAACATTGCCCTGGATATTGCAAGAGGGATGGAGTATCTTCACAATTTGGCCCATCAATCTTTCATCCACAGGGACCTAAAGTCATCTAATATCCTCCTCAGTGATGGCTATCGAGCAAAGGTATCAGATTTTGGTCTGGTGAAGCTTGCTCCTAATGGGAAGAATTCCATAGTAACCAGGCTTGCTGGGACTTTTGGATATTTGGCACCAGAGTATGCTGGTATGTATGTCGTTCCTCTATAAGTCTTTTAACTATTACAGACAGTTCATAGTTTAAATAAAATATATAAAAAAAATTTGATCATTTTGAAGAAGCGTAAAATGTAGTTGCTATATTTGTTTTCAAATGCATTTTTTTAGAGCAACTGAAAATGTTAGATTATAAGAAGTAGACATATTATCTACTTTATTAGTGATTCCCTAAAGCTTAATATTTGATTCGTTTCTTACTCAACTGAAATCCTCAGAAAGTCTTTTGGCATAAATTTTCAATGCACATACTAATTAAAGTTATTTGTGCTAATAATGTAGTCACTGGGAAAGTCACAACCAAAGTTGATGTCTACAGCTTCGGAGTGGTTTTGATGGAACTACTGACTGGCTTGAAAGCCCTTGATGAGGATCGGCCTGAAGAAACACGATACCTTGCAATGTGGTTCTGTGACATACAATCCAATAAGGAGGAGCTTATGGCATCTATTGACTCTTCAATTAGTGTTAATGAGGAGAACTTTGAGAGCATCTCTATCGTTTCTGAACTTGCTGGGTATTGTGCAGCAAGAGAGCCCCAACAACGGCCTGACATGGGACATGCTGTAAATGTCCTGGCTCCACTCGTCGAGAAGTGGAAGCCTATGAATGATGACCAAGAGGAGTACTTCAGCATAGATTTCCACCAACCGCTACTCCAAATGGTTGAAGGTTGGCAGGCTGTCAATGGTTCCGATGTCAGAATGAGCTTCGATGACAGCAAGGGAAGCATCCCATGTAGACCTACTGGATTTGGTGAATCTTTCACTTCTGTAGATGGTCGGTGAATCAAAAATGAAGTTTCTCTACCTTTTAAAGTGTTTGCTTGCTAACCGACTCAAGTAGTTGAGTTGATCAATGGAATCTCCATTTGTAGCACTACAGCCAAAAACCAACATAAAGCGAGCAAACACTTTAAAAGGTAGAGATTTCATTTTGTTTATTTTGAAAGGAAGAGGCAGAAATAAACTGTTTTCAGCATCCTGCTGATCTGCCTCTCTCATGTATATCCACTTAAATTTTCCCTAGTCGTTGTAATTGTATTTGCTTGCAGTTACTATGTAGAAATGTAGGTTCTGTGCAATTGCGCCTGCACAATTTTAGCCATCTTTTTGTGTGCCATAGCTCATTTAAGAATGTCGACCGTTGTTGTGGTGAATTTTCAATGCTTCCTTTTATGTTGCTCACTTCGAAAAGGATAACGCAATAACTACCATTCCTATAGAACGCTCTATTGGTATTTTGGAGTTGTAGTTACTGTTCAAATGTGAAGAAAAATAGGAACCACTGGATACTGCTTTTCCAAGGAGTTGTTGGTGATGTTGAGGCAACTTGGGAGAAATATGCGTTCGAGAAATCTTAGCCGTCGTTTCTGTGCTTTTCTTCGTCATGCCACCTCTTTCGACTGGGAAGCATTCAAGGAGAGACTCCTGGAGGAGGAGGATGTTCCTCGTGCAGCTTCGATCCGTAAAAAGAATCGTAGATCGAGAAAGCACCCCTCTTCCGAGGATACTGGCTCCTCCTCGCCAGCAACTACTTCTTCGTAGGTAAGTAGATCTAGGGAGTTTCCCTTTCCCCTTCCTTCTGTTGGTGAGGAAAATCTTTCTTCGTCGGCAGATCGCCCCCTCCTGTGGAGGACTTGCCTTCAGATCCTGCATTCCGATCGGGATTTGTCTTCTTTGGGCGGATCTGTCCACTTTCTCTGTATTTTTGGTTCGATGAAGGTGCTGGTTTATGATAATTCTTCGTCATTTATCCCTTATGTCTTTAATATTACTATGTCTGTGGATTGTTTTATGTATATTAAAGTTCTATCTTTTAGCTGGTTAAACTGCTTGGCTCATTGCCATCTGAGTTTAGATCTGGCTTCTTTTTTGTCCGACCGAAGAAGTCTCTCGTTCTCCGTCACACTTTACGAGGACCTTAGCTCCGGCAGTCCTGTAGAGTTACCCCCGCTTGAGGCTCTTGCCTCAACTCAGTTTTCTGGTGACTTCACTTCTCATAAGGCCCCCTTGGATCGGTCTCTGACCCATATCGAGACATCGATCGCACCCTCCTTGGCAGGAACTGCCTCTTACCTTCAGCTCTTCTCCTCTCCTTCTGATCCTACGGTTACCTCTATATTGTCGGTTGGCGGGTTCCCTTCGGTGGGCGACCGTTGGAAAACCTTTCCCCTCGACTCCTTGAGGGAGACGCCTGGTCTGCGGACCTCCCGAGACTCTGTCAGCCCCTCTGTCGCCGCAGAGTCCGTCTCGAGCTCCATGTGGAATTACTCTGCTTTTTAAATTCCAATAATTTCGCTAGATTATCCTAAACCCCAGATTAATTTAGTTATGCCTTCCTCTCCTCTTTCGGGGAGTGTCATTATGGATTCTTCTTACGTGCCAGTTAGCGTTAAATCCGAGGCCGATTCGACACCCCTTAATGCTTCTCTCGTATCCCGCGATACGACAGATTTACTCCTGCACTCTAGGACTTTTGGGTGATCTTCTGACATCTGGAATTTATGTCGCCGCCCAATCACCTCTCATGCTTTCTGTCAGTCGGTTTCGTGCGCAGACCTCTCACCTCCCACGATATCCTACTACAGTGATTTTTCTGAGCATATATTATTACGCTCTTCTGACACAGGGATTTGCTCTGATATCCCTGATTCACCTACTCTCCCACCTTTAGTTGGCTCGCGATTCGCTCCTCTCGCATCCCCTCCTCCATCTGTCTGCATCCCTGTTCAGCGGAGCGAAGCTTCTTAACCTTCAGCCGCTTCGGCTGGGTGGACCACTGTGAATCGCTGTAAGCCTTGTTCTCCTCTGGTAACTTTATGTCGTGCCTCCGGTCGTTGTTTTAGTTGTGGCCTTCTCGGTCACAACAAAAACAATTGTAGATACTCTGGACTCTGTTTTCGTTGCCTCTCTCTTTTTCATTCTGTGGCAATCTGTAAATTTTTTCAGGAAGTAAAGCAGTCTGCTTCTCCGGTCCCCAGCATGGCGGGTCTCTCCCCTCATAACCCTACTATTATCCCCCCAATGGAAGCTACCTGCGATTTACTTCTCTCTCTCTCCTGTTGTGCTCTAGTATCTGTCCACTCGACACAGCTAACTAAGGAGCTCCTTGAACATCACATAGCCTCCAACTGGCCTCTGGCCTCTGGGGTGGAGGTCAAGGACTCAGCCCCAGGAATGTTCCTTCTTAGGTTTCTTTCCCCAAAGATTAAAAATGACACCCTTAATCTGTATGGTTCCTCTCTACAATCTCTATCTGCTTCCTTTACTCACTGGACTCCTCAATCAAATGCGGTCTTCACCCTGAGAGAGGAGGGTGTTTGGGTTAGATTAGAAGGTATTCTCCATCACCTATGGAATGTGGATATATTCAAGTTCATGGTTCCTGAGTTCGTTGACCTTTTAGAAGTTGACTTGACTATAGATCGTGCCAAACAACAAAGCTTTGTTTGTTGTCAGATTATGATCCACCATGGGAAAGACCTGCCTGACATACAATTTTTTGCTTTTGGTCGTATAGTGTATCCCATTAAGTTCAGGCCTAGTTGGGACATCTGCGGACCCTCCCCTTCCCTTCAACCTCCCCCTGTTGCCTAGCCTTCTCGATCCTCTCCTGGTCCTGTCCAGAGAGGTCCTCCCCCTAACAGGAAGTCATTCAAAAACACTAAGGGATGGCGTGGGACTAGGACTGGGAAAACCTCTAGGACGGGAAAGAATGTTTGGACTAGGTCTTCCACCCTCCCGCAACTTAGTGCCCCCTCCCCTGACTCTGCTGGACTACTTCCCACCCCCCAGTTTCTGAAGGATGATTCAAAGCTTCTCCCTTCCTTTCCTCTGGAACTATTAACTCTTAGGGGACCGACTCTCAAGCCTTCATGGATGCCTCAAGCTTCGTCCAAGCTGAGATTCGAACAAGGAACATCTCCATGGGAAAGTTCAAGAAAATACTGACTTTATACGACTGCATGGAGAGAGAAGATTTGGAAAGCAATACGTCTGAGTTGCCTTCCTCCCATCCTGACACTCCGGTGCATGCCCCAGGTAACAGTGAGACTCCTACAGTAGCTACTTCTTGTGACTCTAGATCTATTAATTTTGATGCTTTGCCTTTCTCCCTTTCTATTGAGAATGGCTCAAATTTAGACATCATGCATAATAAGGATTCAGACCCCTTGATTTGGGATTCTTATCAGCATTTTCAAAATTTTTGTGGTAATATTGGCATCGCTCTTAGGACTAACGAAGATGTGCAAATTTTCTTCAAGCAAGTCAGGCTAGATTAGGGGAAACTTCCCATACCCCTGAAGGATCTTCCAAACTCTCATGAGAGGGATTATCCCTCTCGGTCCTCCAACAATAATCCATAATCATAGCAACCTGGAATATCAGGGGATTAGGGTCAAGTGCCAAATCCCGTGTTGTACGTAATCTAAAGCAACGATTAAAAAGCTGGGTTGGCCCAATTAGATTGGCCAGAGACCAGAGATTAAGTTACATTGAAACACGTATACAATATATCAATAGCTTATCTGAGCACTTTATTCTCAATGGTGAGATTTGGACAGAAAAGCAAGCATTGAGAACAGAGCATTTTGAACTTCTAAAAGAACAGGAGATATTCTGGAGACAGAAATCTAGAATTCAATGGTTGAAAGAGGGTGATTTCAACTCTTCCTTCTTTCATAGTATAGTTAATTCTCATAGACGGATCAACAACATTCACTCGCTTACCGTCAATTCCATTCAGCTTACTTCTCCCTTAGCAATAAGGGAGGAAATAGAGACTCATTTCTATAATCAATTTAACTCCCACCTCTGCCCCAGAATCTCTCTCAATTGGGATCGCTTGGCTCCCATTAAGATTCCTAACCCTGAATCCCTTGAAGTTCCTTTTTCGGAAGCAGAGATTAAGGCAAATCTTGCCAAACTACCAGGTGACAAAAGTCTAGGCCCTGATGGGTTCCCAATGTTTTTCTTCCAACAGTTTTGGGACCTTATAAAACATGACATAATAAACATCTTTCATCATTTCTTTGAATCAAGTGCTCCTGACACTCTTTCTCCCTTCAATCAGACATTTATTGTCTTGATTCCCAAACGGACTGGAGCTTGTCTGATAACAGATTTCATACCTATCAGTTTGGTGAATAGTTTTTATAAGATACTTACCAAAACCCTGGCCTTTAGGCTTTCTCTTATTCTTAACCAGGTAATTGACAATTCTCAATGTGCATTCATTGCTGGTCGCTCAATTGGGGACTGTTTCCTTGTAGCCTAGGAAACCCTCCATTTGATGAGATCCTTAAAAGTACCTGGTTACATCTTCAAGCTGGATTTTGAAAAGGCATTTGACAATGTCAATTGGGAATTCTTATTAGACTCCCTACAGGGGTTAGGTTTTGGGAAAAAATGGATCTCCTAGATCAAGATGTGTATTTATTCTGCTAAATTTTCCATATTACTTAATGGATTATCTCATGGTTTCTTTGGGGGCAGCAAAAGGACTTAGACAGGGGGATCCTCTCTCCCCCTTGCTCTTTATCATAGCTACACATGTCCTAAATCGAATGTTAAAGTTAGCGTTGAATCATAATCTTATAGCAGGCATTAAATTCCCTCATGGGGGACCCCATGTGTTAAATATTCAATACGCTGATGATACCATTCTGTTTTTAGCTGAAGGCTCAGAGAATATTGTCAATATTAAACGTTTTCTTTGCTGTTTCCAGTCATGTTCTGGCCTAAAAATCAACTTCCTTAAGTCATCCCTCACTGGGATAGGGGTAGGCCAAGACTCTATTGGCAATGCATGCAACTCCCTAGGATGCATGTCAGCTGAGCTACTTATTACATATCTGGGTATGCCTCTACATTATAGGAAAGCCACACGTAAAGATTGGACTCCAGTTATTGAGAAAATATCTTTAAAACTGTCTCATTGGAAAGCACATTTTCTTTCCCTTGGTGGAAGGCTGACGTTGATTAACTTAGTATTATCAGCCATTCCCACTTATTTCTTGTCTGTAATGCACATGCCTAGACAGGTAGAGAAAGATATAGACAGGATTAGAAGTAACTTTTTTGTGGAATTCTAACCCTACTTCCCAAAAAGGGGTGCATTTAGTCAAGTGGACTTCTCTTTGTAGACCTAAGCAGCATAAAGGCTGGGGGATAATTAACCTCAGAAATTTTAACTTAGCACTCAAAACTAAGCTTTTATGGCAATTACTCTCAAAAAATTGTCATGTGAAATGGAAAAAATTAGTTAAGGCCAGATACCTCAATACACTATGGCCTGGTGTTCTATTAAACACTTCCACAAACTATTGCTCTCCTCTGTGGTTCAATCTTAAAAGCTGTTTTAATATTCTTAATTGTTTTTCTATATACCATTTACGGAATGGGAAAGATACGTTATTTTGGGAATATAATTGGTAGAATGGGACCAAATTAAAACACCTTTTCCCGGAACTCTACTCTGTCAGTAAAAGAAAAAAAGCTTCCATCAAAACTATATAGGAGTTATTTGGGAAAGATTTTAGCAAGTTGATTGACCACTCTAGAATTCAAATGCGAGATTGTTATACTCTACAATCCCAATTTCATTCCCTGGCATCTATCATCCACTCCACCCCTTTGGGGGAGGAGGAGGACATCCTATCCTGGACGCCTACCACCACTCCTATTTTTACTGTTAAGTCCTACTACAATGTCTTAAACGATGGTGAACTTAGATTTACATATTCTGAGCATATCTGGCAGAGCTGGGCTCCGCTGAAAGTCAAACTCTTCTCTTGGTTGGTACTCCATAACAAGAACCTGACTAAAGAAAACTTAGCCAGAAGAGGTTGGACTGGCTCTCAAAATTGTATTTTTTGTGACTCCCACATTGAATTTAATACACAGTTATTTCTGAACTGCAATTATATTTGCCAGATATGGTATTTTTTCGTGCCTTCATATTTATACCCTGGTTACTATAGCATGCATGACTTGTTTGTACATAAACCTGCTCTTAGATTTTCTTTAAATAACCGTGGTTAGTATGTTTTACTTCAAGTTATTCTCTGGTTGACTTGGAAAGAAAGAAATTGCATAATTTTCCAAGGCTCTTCTAAGCCTTATTTTCTTATTATATTGGATGTCATTGGACTAATGAATCAATGGTTAGATACTCTTGCTTCAGGGTTTGAAAAGGATGCTTTGCTGAATTCATTATCCTCTATGAACGCTGCATGGTCTGCGAACCAAGCCACAACCTTGCCACTTCTATGGGTTCTTTGGAGGCTTCTCATCCTCAAACCTCTATCGCAAGCATGCAAGAGCCTGCCCCTGCTTCTGATATGGGACAGTAGACTTCCTTTAAACCTTGAATTTCCAGCAAAGTTGGGTTGACATGTATCTATTAGGCAAAAACATTGCCATAACGTCTTTTTGGTGCTGTATCATGTTCTGTGTTTTTTTGGACGATTAATTCCCTTGGTTCCTTTTCCTTGGGATTTTAAATTAATGCATCTTATCGATACCAAAAAAAAAAAAAACTACAATTCCTTAAACTCACTGTTTGGGAAGAAAGAGAATAACGAGCATTTATCTAGTATATTTTTATCTATTATACATGTCAACAGCATTTTTCTAGTTGTTCTTAAGCTTTTAGCAGTTATTTGTTTTGCTCTCCGTTTAGTTTTTTTTGGTGACGTTAATGATATTATATAAGCTTTTTGGCGATGTGTCCACCATTAAGAATTTAAAAAACAAAGTCTCAGATATTACAATAGTCAAGGGCCTCCGAAGACTCAATCACAGCAAAAAAAAAACTCGGTCACTTACATAGTGTAGGCCATAAATGTCGAGAGTTAAGAAAATTATAGCATTAGATCAAAAAGATCAAAAGATCTGATTAAGAAGATATTAATTATGCTAAGTGGTCTTCGTTTGAATTGCGAACTGAGGGAACATGCTCAGAAGGAGCATTTGCAAAAACAATAGGAGGCACTGGATTACTATTTGTAGATGTTCCAATTTGTGGGTGATCCATGCTCCAAGAGTTTTACATGTCTTTTACAGATTGAAGTGAAGCCTCTCTTTCAAAACTTAAATCCAAAATTTCTGTCGAAGCATACATAAAGGAGATAATATCGAATGTAACAAACTTACATGAGTTAGAGATATTACAGAAATTTCTACTATTTCTTTCCTTCCAAATACTCCAAACCACAATAGGGATTAGGATATTCCACCCAATTTCAATTAAAGGAAAGGTACATTCAGGTTTATATCTAAACAGATCTTCAATATGGCAAAACACAGGTGTAGACACCCCGATTTTAAAGTCATTGGGCAGCAGGTTCCTCTGAATGATGCTCTGGTTGCGACTACCAAAATCCTAGCCCACATAAGCCCACACAAGCCCATTCAAGCCCACACTAATCCACTCTGACCTAATTAAAATTAATGAAACAAAAACCCTAATTCAAGTCAAAATGAAATAAAATCCACTTAAATCCATTTAAAATCCAAGTAATTAAGTGAAAACCCTAATTAAAGTCAAAATCCATTAAAAACACTAATTAATTGAAATTCAAAACCCTAATCAATCCAAAAACCCTAAATAAACCAATAAAACCTAATTAAAACACAAAAAACCCTAAATTAAAACCATAAACCCTAATTAAGTCACAAAACCCTAATTTAAAACCAATTAATTAAACCTTAAATCCTAAAATTTAAAATCAAATTTAAATCACAAAACCCTAATTTAAAACTTAAAATCAAAAATCTCAAAACAAAAATAAAATAAAAAAACCTTAAGTAATTAAAACCCTAATTTAAAACCAGTTAATTAAACCCTAAATCCCAAAATTAAAAATCAAATTTAAATCACAAAACCCTAATTAAAAACTTAAAATCAAAAATCCTAAAATCCATGAAAATCCCAGAACAAAAATAAAATAAAAAACCTAAAGTAATTAAAACCCTAATTTAAAACCAATTAATTAAACCTTAACCACAAATTTAATTAAAATCATAAAACATAAATAAAAAGCCTAAATTAATATCACAAAACCCTAATTTAAAACTTAAAATCAAAAACCCAAAATCCATTTAAAACCTTAAAACAAAAGAAAAAAAGGGAAAAAAAAAAACCAAACCCTAAGCCCATTTGCAGCCCAATACATCCTTAAATCAAAAAACTTTATAAACCCAAAAAATAATTCCGACGAGCCTTCATCGTCGGTGACCCCCGCTTTTTCCAATGACATCTCCGACGCCATTTCTGGCAGATCCCGCGATCTCCGGTGCGTGATCCTTGATCCTAGTGATCCCCAAGCCTTCCTCTTCCATCGTCCTCTAGATCCTACGGAACTCAGCCCTTGCGAGGGAGATCGACGGTGTGGAGGAGCTCTATCGAAGTTCAAAAGAGGCTCGCCACCGACAGACCAAGCCATCAGCGTGGAGCCTCCCCAAGCATCGAGCCTTCAACCCCTTGGCCTCTGGATCGAGGAGAGGCCTTCTGGGCCGCTTCTGTCGAAAATCTAAACAAATATCTAGCTTTAAACAAGGAGGGTCATTTCAGATTGGGTGCACAAGTCAACAGTTCCCATAGAAGCTTACATTTAATGGCCATACTAAAATTCCTCAAATTTATAATGCTCCATCCCTTATGTTCCTTAGGCCGACATAATGTTGCACATTTCACTAGATGATATCCTTTATTATTGGGGGAGGCAGATTTCGAAAGAAACCTACTTCTAAGTTAGTCAATTTCCTGTTCAACCTTAAAGGGAATGTGCAATACAAATAAATAGTAGGTCGGAATTACAAATAAGACAGAATTAACTAGGGTTAATCTTCCCCACTCCCCCAATGAGAGAAGTTTTGCCTTTCAATATGATAGCTTGTTTGAGATCTTCTCTATAATTAGTATCCAGTCCTTATATGAAGCCTTTCTATGGTACAAGGGGAGTCCAATATAGGTAATGGGTAAATCCCTAGCTTGACATCATAGGATTGTATAGCAATGTTCCAATTATGACCTAATAACGCCAACACCAGTTAGGGAAGATTTCTGGAAATTTATCTTAAGCCTAGAACAAGTTTAGAAACAACAAAGTATTCTTTTAATATTTACCATATTATTCTTTTCTGAAAAAAGAAAGAGAATAGTATCATCAGTATATTGAATATTTATAACAATTGAGTCCTCATTAGGGAGTTGAATTCCAGAAACTAGCTCTTTACTTGCTGTCAAAGATAGCATCCTATTTAAAATATAGGAGACAACAATAAATAGAAGTGGAGACATGGGATCATTTTGCTTAAGTCTATTGGATGCACCAAAATATTCCGTGGAAGATCCATTTACTAAGATAACTTAACTGTTGTGATACACATAGAAATTCAGGAAAGTCATTTGCTACCACAACCAAGTCTCTTAAGTGAATTCATTAAAAAATCTCAATTCACATTATCAAAAATTTTCTCAAAATTCAATTTAATGATAAATCCAAGGATATTGGCAACTCTTCGTTCAGTTGCATTAGTTTCATTTTACACATTTCCATGAACATGCAATCAGGTATTTAAAGTCATTTAGTGTTATATTTCTATTCCGTGCAGAAGATGTTGCGAGGGCATGACTTGCTTCACGCCTGATAAATTTCAGTCATCACAAATTTCACGAGACAAGATTTTAGGGTGTTGTAGATTTTATCCGGTACATTTGCAGGTGTAATGTTTTGAACCAACAACACTTGATATCACAGCTGGCTTGCTGCCGTCGGTTTTAGATTTGAGACCGTTGGCTGGCCATGTAGGATTCAGTGCCGGAGTTTTTTCTTTTTGCAGTCATCGGAAAAGTAAAATTGCCCTGATTGCAAAAATTTCCAAACGAGAAAGAAATCGGCTATGCTTTTGTAAGAAACACGGCAACGACGAAGAGACGAAGACAAATCATACAAAGGTCCTCAACTCGTAAAATTGCAGAACATATCTGTCAACGTTCATTAACGGAAGAAACTGGTTTTCGCTTTTTTCTCCCCAATCGCCACATTGTACTGCTCGATCATATTGCATGAATAACAAACAGCTCTGGCTCACTTTCAAGACGCTTCATTCAAAACCAAACGAAGAGATTGTGCTAATATCATCAGGCCTCCATTTTATGAACAAAGTACTTGCTACATCCAGAATCAATACCGAACAATGGAGATATCATATCACACCCCAATCCTATAATATACCATAACAATGGAGATATCATATCACAACAATGGAAATTTACATTGATTAAATTCAGCCCTCTAACCACGTAGTGATGCTCCAGGAACAGCCGGAAGACCATGCTCATCCACCACCTAGAGCAGTAACATTAAAATAGTTAGCAAGTTTAAAATATAAATTCAAAAAATGTATTTCCAGGTAAGTCAAGATTATTAATCATAATTATAAAAAAATTATTAATCATAACAACATTCTTGAAAATATTTTAAAACAATACTTCCCTATATTTGAAATTTGCAGCTTATTTCCCTAACAGTGCGAGAAAATTTGAAAGTATAAGGATGTAGTAATTTGCATTTTTTCTTTCTAAACACACCTTGTGGCCTAGAATAGTCTTACCGTTTGCCAAGATTTTTTTTAATAGTAACTAGTAAAGCAAGATCCAAAATTAGACAAGGATATTTAGAAGCTTTGGTGAGGATAATATATGGCAATTTAGAAGCTAAACAACAGTACCTGGGCGTTCTGCCTGCCAGGTGGTACTTGTCCTGATGGTGCTGTAGGCAAACTGAGCTCAGCATCAAGATCAGGCTCCTGATCAGGTTGAAGATAAGATGGCACAGAATTAGATTCGGTCTCCGCCCCCATGTCTGCTTCCAAAGCATCAAGCTCTGTATACAAACAAACAAAGAAAAGTAAGCTTTCCTGCTTGGCAACGATGTGAGTGAAGAAATAACATGTTCAGTTTAGATGCAACACCAACAGAAACCAACTAGTGGATCACAGATTCTTTTGTTACCTCCCATAAGCTCCTCCTCATCAATGTCATCAGGCACATTGTAGCTCCTACCAAGAGATTCTTGAATGTCTGTGCTAACATCCATAAGATCCATCATCTCATCTTGCATACTCTGCACATTAGAAAGAAGAGGATTACATTTTTATTATGGTATATCAGGTTAATTTAACTTGATGTTCCGAAGTACATATAAAGTAAAATAAATACTATATAAAGATTGAAAAGATCTGGAAATCATACATCTATGTCCGAGATATTCACAGTCTTCATCATTCCTTTCAACTCCTTACTTGCAGATTTCATCGCTGACATCTAAGGAAAAAAGAAGGCGGCACCAAAAGGTAAGTATGAGTGAAGCATGTCCTGAATAAAGATGAATCTCAGGATATGATGAAACAAGTTTCAGTTTCTTACAGTTTGTTGAGCATCTTTAAGCCCGTCAGCTGCAAAGGAGACCTGATCCAGGTTGAATGTTTGATTGAAGAGCATGTCTCGTTGATCCTGATACCTAAGAAAATAAAAAGAAATAGCAGCAATCCAAGGTCATATACCGAATAAGGAACAGCTTGTGAATTCAGTACAGACATAAATAAACACCTTCAACAAGCAACAGGCTCTTTGAATTAAGTTAGAAATGAACACGACTTTAAAGAAAGCAACATCAAAATTCAATATTGAACGGTAGATAGACTTTGGAACTTACATCCTTTTCTGCTTCAGAACTCTCATGGCTCGAGCTTTAACAGCTTCCTGAGCAGGGCCAGGCCGTGTTTTCTTTATTTGCTCACGATATCTGGCAAGCTCTGCATCAAGCTTTTGAACCTTTTCATCGACACTGTCACCTCTTTTATTTATCTGAAGATATAGTCATAGATGTGATCATATCCTTTTCCAATTCAATATACAAAATTATCAAAATTAAGGCATTGCTTCTCAACTCTAAACAATTAACATGAGATTTTATTCCAATCAAGAATTATGTGATTTATTCCAGTTAAATGTGAAGAGATAACACTATGCCTGGTTAAATAATACAAAAGGCAATCCTTAAGGAAATGTCAAAGTGCAAACTGAAAAACGAAACTAAGAAAATAAGATATAAAAGTTAGCACGCGACTCCATGGGGCAATCCCCATTAAACAAAGCTAAGACACAAACCCATCCTTCATGAAGGAAAGAAAATAATTCATAGTAATGCTAACGAAGTTCTGTCAGACATAGTTAGTCTAACTGTCAATCTTCTATCAGCAAAAAATACCCTGCGGCAACAAAATTCATCGAAACTTTCTAAACGAGGGTATCGCTGCAGCATTACATCTAGCAGGAATCGCTGACACATAGACGACCGAATCAGGCGAAAGGCTCGGAACACAAATCACACTTTTTTCATCGTTGAAGTTACGTAACTGATAAGAATTCACACTTGTCAAATCCATTCTTCTTCTTTTCAGCAACACTTACTCTCTCCCTCCCTCCCTCCCTCCCTCTCCAAATCCAATATAGGAATCTAGCAATGTCCATAAAATTCTCTTAAAAAACTCAATTTCCCCCAAAACTCGCTCAAAGCCCCAAAGTCTCCGCTGGAGTACAAACTAACAAGTCTCTAAAAAGATTAAGAAAAATTGCAAAGTACAAAGCAAGGAAATATTGTGCAAAGTAATACTGGAGGTTACCCTGTCGGTGGCCTCCTGGACGGTGGGAGGAGGGTCCTTGTTCTTCTTCGCCCCGAACACACGCCTCATCTCGCTCAGATCCCGGGCAACGGTAAGGTTGGCCTTTGCCGGTAGAATTGGGCCGAGAATCTCAAAATACCGAAAATTTTCTTCTGGAACGGGATTTGTTTGCTCGGAGGAGGAGGAGGAGGAGGAGGAGGAGGAGGACGACGACGACGACGCAGGAGAAATTCGCAGAACGTACCTTGAAGACTAAGGAAGAGACCGGAGGTTTTTACTTCTGGAAATTTGGACAGGGTCTTATTTTATGAATTAGGGAGTCGGAGCGGAGCGGAGCGTTGGAATCCGAATACCCGGTTTTTCTTAAGGTTTTCGACCACGACAATTTCTTAGGGACGACAAGTTGACAACTCAGCCGTCTCTCGGTACAATATGTTGCTAGTTTTGTATCATCCAATTCCAATCCAACGATTGATACGTATCGCTAACCATTTTGTTAGCTAAATTTCGAAATAATAATAACTTTGTCGACTCTTTCACGATAATTGGGATTCTCTTACAATAACTCGTGCAATGATTCTCTTACAATGTAACATGATACATAATCTTACACATTTGGTAATATATTAGACCATCTCCCGTTTTTGTTTGGATTAAAATCTGCTTGTGTGGAAGATGAGCAGACAACTCGCGCGAGCACAGGCAGATTGCCTCAAGTAAGCCGTTCTCAGGATCTCATTGGCTGCGTTTGTTTATTGTTCTAATTATACTGTGTAAAAAAATAATGATTATTGTAATTGTTCTGTTCTGACAGTCATTTACAGTCATTCTAGAAAACTTTCTTTATTTACAGTGACTAGAATGACATTCAACTATTCTTTTTCGACAGAAGCAATCTTATTTGTCTTGAGAAGTTACTCCACGTAAGAACCGAAACGACTGTAACAATACGAAACTACAAACAAACACAGTCCTCGTCAACTATACCAAAGTAATGGTCTTGACTTATAGTTCGGCCTTTTTGATTCTAACTTCAACCAAAATATATGAGAACGATTGACAACAACAGAAATGGACTAATGGGCTGTAGCATACATTTTTTTTAATGGAAAGATAGACTTCATTCAAGTATTAAACGGATGGCGTGAAACAAGATAAGAACAAACCAAACTCAAACATTGACAGCTTAAACTAGTGACAAAAGACAAGTACATCGAAACAAAAGACACGTTGATCAGCATTTTTAGGTTAAAAAAATAGGTTTTCCCACTGAAAAAAAAAAAGGGATGTTGTTCGTACATCGAAACAAAAGACACGGCTACTGGTCTCCAATCTTTAATTTCATTTTAAAGATTATAAAATCGAATATATCCCTATTCAAACCACTTTATAACCTATTGTAGGCACTTCGATTTTACAGTCACTTGAGAGTAGACTCCTCTGAAAGATACACCGGTTGCAACCACCACTCCTAAACCCTAACTCCATCAGAACCCTAAACCCACTTAACCCTACACAAGCTCATTAGGTCCACACAAGCACATGAGGCCTAGACAGACCCACTTAGGCCCACACAAGTTCATTAGGTCCACACAGGCCCACTTAGGCCCACACAAGCCCATTAGACCCACTCAAACTTAAATCAAGCAAAAACTAATATATTAAAACCAAAATTAAACAAAACCCACCTAAATCAACCTAAATACATTTAAAACCCTAATTAATCAAGTAAAACCCTAATTAAAACCAAAATTAAACAAAATCCACTTAAAATCCTAATTAATTAATTAAAACCCTAATTAAAAAAAACAAATACAGCAAAATCCACTTAAAAACATTTAAAATCCAAATTAATCAAGTGAAAATCCTAATTAAAGTCAAAATCAAATAAAATTCATTTTAAACCACTTTAATCCATTTAAATACAAGGGGAAAAACCTAAATTAAACTCAAAACCCTAAAAAACCCTAAAGTCACTTAATTAAGTTAAAAATCCTAATTTAAACCCAAAACTTTAATTAAAATCCAAAATTTCCTAATTAAACTAAAAACAATGATTAAAATCTAAAAACCCTAAATTAAACTCAAAATTCTAATTTAAAAACAAAAACCCTAATTAAACTAAAAAAACTCTAATTAAAATCCAAAACCCTTAAAATAAATAAAATCCAAATCTAAAGCCAATTAATTAAACCTTGAATCATAAAATCAATGAATTTAATTAAAACCACAAAAAAAACCCAAGTAAATAAAACTTTAAAATCCTTAAACCTTAAAACACAAAAACCCTAAAAGAGAAACAATAATCCTAAAATTTTTAATCTAAAATCAAGTAATTAAAACCTAAATTAAAATCATAAAATCAAAATCATAAACCTAATTCAAAACCTAAAACCAAAAATTAAAATCTAAAACCAAAAAATCAAAACCCTAAAAAACTTAAAACCAAAATCATACAAAAAACAAAACAAAATAAAATAAAAGCCCAACTGCTAGGCCCACTCACAGCCAAATACACCCATTACTGTTTTTTTCAATTAACAACTTAGGAGCTGGAAAAATAATTCCGACGATGATCCTCCCCATAGCCAACTGCACCCATTCTCCTTCCCACGTAACACCAACTGCCAGCCATGATCCACCACCCCCAACTGCACCTTCCACTTCTCTTAAAAGCTCGAGAAACCACCTGGAGAGAGAAAAGAACGGTAGAAGAGGAGAGAACGACCTCCACACCATGATCCAGAGAAACCCATCAATTCCCCACATTCAGAGCCTTCCTCTAAGCTCACTCGCAACCCCAGAGATCCTCTAAAACGTCACCAGAGTATCAGCCCAGAGGAGCACCGCCGTCGAGCTTCGCCGGAGGACAACCAATCCACCAATCAGGTACTCCTCTTCCCCATTCTTTCATTCCTCAATGTATGCCTTAGGTCCAGTAGACTCTTCCTAGTTTTTAGGCTGGATTAGCTAGTGTAGGCCTCCCCGTCGTCGTCCTCCTTTCCTCCGGTGGTGGGTTCCCCACCACCGGTGAGGCTTAGGCCACGTAATTCAGGGAAAGCCCCTTGGCTCTCCCCTCCATCCTCTTCTGTATCTTCCTGGGGTCCCTCTCGCTCAGAAGGGAGACTGTCCAACATCCTGCGCACGAGGGTGTCGTCGCCGCCGCTGCGCAGTGGAGTCTCCGGAGCCCCCCCAAGTGTCGTCGCGACCCCCACGCGCTTCCCAGGCGAATGTTGAGCTCCCACGAACTCCAAAGAGTCGTCATCCCGCAGTGCGAATGGCCACGAGGTCTCGACGACCCATCACGGTCGTCGCCGACGACACAGAGATGGGGAGGACACCTCTGTCACTCGCGAAGCCTCCTGGTACCTCTGGAGCCTTCGCCGTGCTCCCTCGAAGGTCCTCTGGTGCTCGCTGCGACGTCCCAGCCACGCAACTGCCGCCAGCCCCCTCCGCCGTCGTCTTCTCTGGCAACGACCGTTGCACGCCGGAGCTCGAGGTGGGGGGAAGGCTTGAGGCCTTCCCAGTCGCATCCCGCCGCTCGAGGAGGTCTGTCGTGCCTCCTCGATGCTTCCCCGGGCCTCCGTAGCCACCGCCGCTCTCTGGAGAGTCCCCAGGAGGTCGCCGGAGAGGATCGCCAACAACAGAGCGCTGGCGACCTCTGGTGATTTTCGAATAGGCCTTTTATGACCCATTCAGTTAAGTTTTTGATTTTTACATTTAGGTCATAAAATGTTACATTTCAGTCCTTTTTTATTACATTTGGGTCCAGACATTTTCATTTCAGTCCCTTAAGTTTTAAAATAAATTTTATTTCTTTATTTTGCCTGTGAATTTTGCATTTGGCTCCCTTAAGAGTTCATCTTTTAATTCCTATCATATTAGTGCACGTTTTTATCACATTTAAGTCCTGAAAAGTTACATTTAGCCCCTGAATGTTTTTAAAACAAGTTTTCTCTATAACATTTGTAATTTGAACCCTGAACATTTAAAATAATGTTTTCTAAGTTTAGAACTTTAATAAAGGCCCTCCAGTTCTTTTAAAATGCCTTTTGCTTTAGACAAATTGCATAGAGGCTCTTGAGCTTTCTCAAATTCTTTCTGAAGTTCATTCTTTCTGTAGAAATTGCATTGAAGCCCTTGTATTCTTTTAAATGTTTCAGAATGCATGTTTTTGCTGGTTAATTTGCATTTAAACCCTTGGACTTTGCAGAAACTTTCCAGAATGTTCATTTCTTTGGTTTATTTGCATTTAAACCCTTGGACTTTGCTGAAACTTTCCATAATGTTCATTTCTTTGGTTTATTTGCATTTAAACCCTTAGACTTTGCAGGAACTTTTCAGAATGTTTATTTTTATGGTTTAATAGCATTTAAACCCCTGAACTTGTTTTTAAAACTTTTCTTAAGCATGTTTTCTCAGGGTAAATTGCACTTTAACCCTTTGTCTTTACTGAAATTCTTCAAGATGCTTTATTCTGCTGGGAAATTTGCAGTTTAGCCCCTGTACATCATTGATTTTACTCTGATTGCCTATTTTCAGGGGTAAAATGACCATTTTGCCCTTGAAACTTCCTGGATCTTTTCTGAATCATTTTTCTTGCATTTTTATCTTGATTTTATGAAGAATTGATTTAAATGCATGTTTTAGTGGTAGAATTGCATTCTGATCCCTAGAGAACTTCATTTTAACTAGGGATGCACATTTGACTCCAGAATTCTTCATTCTTGCATAGAATGTGTTTTCCTATGTATTTTTGACGACTTGGGCTTCAGAACTTCACTTTTCCTTAGAATTTGGGCTTTTTACACAAAACCCCCTAGATTTCTCACATTTGCATTCACACTTGCATTTTGCGTGGCTTTTCACAGTTTTTTGCACAGATTTTCTCGTCTTTTCTTCTCGACTTTGCGTATGTTTTGTTAGCTTGATTCTGGCTTGGTTTACTCTCCATTCTCCGGATTTTCTTCTCGATTTTCCGTGGTTTTGACTTTTTTTGGTTTTCCATCGCCCGAGGGCGTACAGTAAAAGGCTTGTCAAAACCGACATGGTCCTAGAATGAGGATTATTTTTCCCTTTTGATTTTCTCGAATTTATCCTAATTCTGCTGATTTGCGAGACGCTTTCCGAGAATTTCTCAATTTTTCTCATCGTCCGAGACCGTACAATAATGGGCCTGCGGGTCGACATTTAACTCCATCATTGGTTATTTTTTCCCCTTTTGATTTTCACGATTTTGTCAATTCATGTGGATTTCTCCGTAATTTTTGCACATCGTCTTTCACATCCATCCAGTATTGTCTTGGCACTCACATCAGTATGATTAGAACACAATCTAGGCATAACAAACACTCATTCAGCCTTAAGCAAGCGAATTAGACTAGAAAGACCGAGTTTCTCGAACGTACGGGGGTGCCTAACACCTTCTCCGTGCGTAATAGAAATCATTACCCATCCTCTGGTTAGTAGACATCTAGCCTTCACGTTTGCGTCTCATTCAATTAGTTGTAGTGAATTGTTTGCGATTTTCCTCGTTTTTCCCTTAAAAGACTAGGTGGCGACTCCATTTCTCTTCCTCTCATCCCATCTCGCGGCCTTGCCATCTCGGCATGGCTGTGGCCTCTTTACCTCCTCGAGCGAGGGCACGGTCACACCTATATTGATTAAATTGACAATTTTTTGAGTTTTCCACCCGTTGCTCAATTAGTTTACTGAAATTTGTTAGATAGTAAGACCTTTCGATGTAGATTCTATATGATTGGAATGACATGAAATTTTAATCACTAGTACATCTTGTCTATTAATTCCATCCATAAATGTTAAATTTTTTATATAAATCTAAAAAATAGATGGCTGCTAGTCCCCAAACAGCATCAGTGACCCATTTTTGAATTAGTACTTGTATATTTAGCCTAGGTCTATGTTAAGAGCTAGTGATGGCAAGGGGCTATATGTTGCTATAAAACATTTAAAAAATTAAAAACTATTTTGATAAAAATAAGAATGATTTTTAGGAATAAAATAATGTATTCTTTCTCTTTTTTCATAAAGTAACAAAAAAACATGGATATTTATAAACAAATCCTAAAAAGATAATTTTAGTCTTCATAAAGTATCTAAAAATATATCCAATTGTTAAAAAAAAGGAATATTTACAAAAACAAAACAACTCAAAGAAGACAATTTAGTCTTTCATAGAATACCAAAAAGTTGTTAGTGATATAGATATTTACATAAAAAATAACACTTAAGTCTTAAACTAACTTTAACCTTCAATTAATTCGAACCTTTTGTTCAATCATATAAGTGAAATCATCAATCAATGAATTAGTACTAATATTCTTATCAATTTATTTGTTGATTTAAACAACTAAATAATTTAGAAGAAATACATCTTTACGAAGTTTGATTTAACATCTATAATTGAGAATGCTTGTTTAATGTTTGCAGTGAAACACTTGATTTCTACCAACATCCAATAAAATTATCTATAGAAGGATAGGTTTTTGACTTCCTGATTTCTACCAACATCCAATAAAATTCAGTAAGTGCCATTAATTTTAAAAATTAAGGATCACAAAATACATTCTACTCATAATGATGTAATCGTTAACTCAAGTAGTATTTCTCTTAATCTGTGTAGTCCTTAAAATTTCTTTATTAACCTACAAACATATATCATCAACTTAGAATGCTTTGTAATTAACATTAGAATCCAAACAACACTTTTAATTTAAAATTTATATATGAGATAGACGATTTATAATGCCATTAACTCATGTTCATTGACATTTGTAGTCTTTTGGTCTAATAGTGAAGTTTCTTTGTGGTTGTACGAGAGGTTAGGAGTTCGACTTCCACGGACATCATATATATTACATCACTTGATGGTGGTTTATCATAGTCAAGTATTTGAGTGTAATATATATCACTTGGTGGTGATTTACAAAAACTTTTGTTCATGGACTAATACCTACTTCTTATAGTTTTTTTCTTTTTCCTTTTTTTGTAAGAAGATGAGGAGTGGGGAGAAGGTGCAACTAGCCCTACAGAGCTGCGATTTGTGATGGCGCCAACTTTTGTTCACTGACTAATACCTACTAATAGTTTTTTTCGAGAGGGGCAACCACGCCTACGTCAAAGTTTTCTCCATTGAGTACAGCCACCTACTTCTAATAGTATTCTTTGTTAGGTGGAGGGGCAACTCCTAGACATGGAAAACGGGCCGGGCCGGGCCTGGCCCGCAAAAACCGGCCGCGGGCCGTG
>JAMKQA010017760.1:0-53428 GCA_024699735.1 Posidonia australis | reverse complement strand
ATATATATATATATATATATATATATATATATATATATATATATATATATATATTCTTCCTGTGATCAATAAGAAGTATGAATTTCACTCCTCTTGTTCAACTACACCGTGACATTCAATGAGGGAGAGAAGTTGCCATATATCATTTATGAGATATGAACTGAATAATATGAGATTCTATAAATTGAATTCTAAAGCGTTATAAATTTGTCTATAAATTATGTTTTTCGCACCAATATTATTACTAAAATATAAATTAGAATATTACTTATAGCATCTGAAACTTCATGATAATATTGTGACATTTGTTGACCTGATCAAAGTTCACCGTCCAACCATCATACCTTCAAAAATAGGAGATAATAGATAACCAAAAGTCAGAATGTAAACTCACGAAATTATCATACAGTCAACTTTATTTCTATTAGGATAGGTGGCTATGCATTGATTGATCGATCGAACAAAAGGAGGAAGAAGAAGAAGAGATGCAAAGGAAAAGAGAGATGTGTTTACCTTGTTAATCTCTTTGCAATTTATATCAAAATAATCAATATCGGTGAATATTAAAGAAAAATGTAATGCATGTAATCCTGAGAACAAGTGATGTTAAACACTAATTCAGGACAGACCGACCTCCTCACTGTGCAGTGAAACCCACTACCTGGCCTACAAAACATAATTTGGTAGCGTCGAGATTTAGTACAATAGAATAAATATAGACATAAATAATGATTCAAATTAATTCAGTCGAACTCATCCATTATTATAATCAAGACATGTTTTTACCTTTCATAAAATTTTCTAAACAGCCAACCAACCAACCAACTCCATTTACTCCTGAAAGATAAACCAACCAACTCATTTCTTGGAACAAGTTTGCTTGGAAAAGACAAAGGATGAAAAACTAGAGCTCCTTCCCGAGAACACAGATGGTAAAAAGAACAGAGCATGAGTTTTTTTTTTTTTTTTTTCGATAGATAAGAACAGAACATGGGTTCAACAAACAAATCTGAAGCTAACAGTACATCGAAATTCGAATGCCATACAAATTTCCTAATAAAATGCACGATCATCCATTCATGAGCTTTACCAAGGAGAGTCTGGTCCAGACTAATATTGGTAGATCTCATATCGAAACTAGGGATCACAATTTGTAGAGGAAAAAGATCCAAAAAATAGTATCCGATAAAGGGAAAAGAAAAAGTTATATTTTAAAGTCATGTTCTTTACCAACTCACATTGTTGCTTATTTTGAACACTTGCTGATATAACAGAAGAAAATCATGAATTTTTTTAATTCGTGGGAGTCTCCGTTCTGAAAGGGAAATGTGAATTATGGAAATATTTTAAAATTTATTAAAAATATATATATATATTATTAAACTTCATCGTAGTCGTCGTGTAATCCAACAGTGTCAAGATTTGCCTAATCCTCTCACCAATTTTGGTCCCCCGATGGACTTCAGAGAAGATGACAAGGCATAAAAGACAATAGCAGATTAACGCGCATATTTAATTGGCGGACAATAGCAGATTAACAGGGAAATGAATGCTGGAATGCCGAGGCCAGGACAGAATGAGAACATCTGATAGTGTGATTTAAATTGACAGGTGCCGTTTAAAAAATTAGCAGATTGACCAAACCCAACAAACAGACTTTGTTATGCGTTAGATTAAAAAAATAAGGTAGAAAATATTGTATATCATATCTACACAATCCATATCTCCATAGATAGTGGGGGGTTTTCAATTTTTTTTCCCTTTTCTGAAGCTAATGTTCCACAGAGTTCAAACCCATTGATTATTTAGAGAGTGAAGGAGGAAGAAATCAATAATAGGGAACAGTGAAAACTGAGAACCCCACCCACATTCTCCACACCCATCAATACAGGTACTATTCACATGCTTCATTCTCTTCTTGGAACTCAGACAACCAATAAATGGTCCATAGCAAAATTACCCAAAATCTACATCAACTACAACAATTTTTTTACCCATGGAGGAGGGAATAATGACGTCCCACTAGCTGCGGCATGGCAGTTGGTTATGGCCCAAGTGGTTATGATCCTGCTAAGTTATTGACCCTACATGTTTCAGGGTTATCAAAAAGAAAACTACCATAATATTAAGAATTGCAATAACATAACACGATCAGAGGATTATGAGATTTAAAAAAAAAAAACTAAAATTAAAAAAGAACAGAATCTCAGCAAATGCATAACATTACAAAACTAAGATATCAGCTACAAATATCAGAAGAAAACTGTAGAAGATCAGTTCAAAATCTCTCTCCCCCACCAGTTTCACTTACCTATACCCATATATAACACAATAACATTGTTCATATGATATGATAAATATGTATGTCAGATTAAGAGTTCTCTTTTTGCAGTAAAATTCAAACCTAAAAAACACAACCAGAAGCAGAAACAATAAAAATGGTTTTTTTTCTCTTTGCTTCCATTTTGATACCATTTTCTGTATTTTCATGGAAATCTCGAACCTGGTGTGTAAATGGAGAGATCAGGCCACCCACTACCATTTCCAGCGCCACCACCATCGCCACCACTGTTCCAGAAACTCTCCGCGTGCTGTGGCGGAGTTGGAGCAGAAGTTGGTGGCTCCAGACCAGAGTTCCCAATCGAATTTGGTAAGGTGAAAACGGCATGACCACTACCATGATGGAAACTCTCCAACAAACTCCCATAATGCCCGTTCGCCGTCAGAAGTGAGCTGAAACTCCCACCGACATCAATCATCTGCGCCATCTGGTCCCCGCCGGAGGCGGCCATGGGGTACACGGGGGCCAAAGGCTCCAACTTTGGCAGCTGGAGTGGAGAACTCTGGCCCGGAACAGAGGTGGGCGCGGTGGAGGTGGAAGGAGTGGATCTCTTGGAGGAGGAGGTGATGGTGCTGTCTGTGGTGGTGGAGGTGGACCGTTTGGAGTTCTTGCGGGTGCCGCCGCCGACGGGGATGTTGCGGAGAGCGCCGCCTTTGGTCCAGTAGCGGCGGCAGGACTTGCAGAAGTGGCGTGGTTGGGAGAGGTTGTAGTTGTTGTAGTAGCAGAATTTCGTGTTGGTGGAGTCGCACCTCGGGCATTTCAGGTGCTGCTCTTGCTCCGGGAACTGGGGCTTTATCGCCTGGAACGCCGCCGCCGATGTTGGGTCCTGCATCATTCAGCTTTCTTCTTCTTCTTCTTCTTCTTCTTCAAGTGATTTTTCTTGTGCTCTGTAACTCTGTTGTAGTGTTCTCGGGAGCAAAGGTGGGATTTTCAATGGTGATGGGACTGTTTTGTGGTACTCAGCAGTGGTCACTACCAGCTCGATATTGGGAGGTTTGAATTGTCTTTTTGTTGGTTTAATCCAAAAAACAATCAAAAAGGAAGAAAATGATATGAGATGGGTCAATAGGAGGACGGACGTTCTTTCAATGAGATCTGAGTTGGGTCTCAGAAAAGCAATGTACTGAACAATGATGTGTGCTGGTTTCTTTCAAGATTTGAATTGGGTTTCTATTGTTTAAACAAAACAGGCACACAAGATAAGAGATAGAAAGGAACAATGAAGTGGGTCAATAAAGACAGGAACTTTTCCCAGGAGGAAGAAACAAAAGAGTAGACAGAAAGCTGAGGGTTGGCTAGTTTTGGTTTCCTTTCAGAAAGATCTGAATTGGGTCTCAGGAGGAGAAGAAGAATCTGTGCAAAGCTGCAAGATGGTCTTTACCGGAGGAAACAAAAACAGCAGCAACAAAAGAAAGAGCAGAGATCAGCTTAGACCATCGTTGATAAGCCAGCTGATTCTTTTAACCCATGGAATGGGTATTACTCAATAAGAACCCGGAGTTTTCAGGTGATTTCCAGCTTGAGAGGTAGAAGGCAAGACAGGACAGGTGAAGGAGTGAGAACCATCTGGGGTGTCACCAGAGAGAGCAGTGGCATAGAATGGCAATGTTTGTGGGGAGGAAGACGATGGGAGGCTCAAAAGAGAAGAGAGTCTCTCTCTCTCTCTCTCGTTTTCTTCTATCTATAAGCCTAGCTATGTCTATCTTGGGTTTTGTTTGGAGTTTGGACACATCTTGAATATATACTAGTCTGGTTCAGGTTTCACGAGAATTCCTACTGCAACTTTCCACCCACCGTTTCTGCCTCTTCTGAACTCACCATGTTGTTCTCACAGTATCTCCTGTTACTCTGTAAATCATAAAAACAATACGAACGTGCTCTTCACATTTTCCTTTTTATCTCTATCTTCACCTGGTAGAAGACAAGACAAGCCAAGCCAAGCCAAGCTTCCGTTCACACTCCCCCAAGGCAGGTTCATGGATGAAGACAATTTTAACTTCGCCCATTTATTAGGTCTACTAATCTAATTGCTCCCAAATGCAATGTTTTGACATTATGTGACGCGGTTCTGGGATTAAGGTAGGGTTCATGCATGCCATTGTAAGAAAAGTGAGTACTTCTTGTGTGTGACCCATCATCTCGTGAGTTTTTTGTATGAGATATGAATTTAAAAAAGAACTGATACAATAATATGATTGTAATATATATGATATTCGTAGGAATTAAATTTTTGATTTCTGTATCATTATAAAGAAACTTCACTATTAGACCAAGTAATTGCAGACTCTCGTGAACTTTTTTGATAATCATGTTTATCTCTTTGGGAGAGTTTCTTAATTTTTATTTTTTTTTATAAATTTTTAATATTAAAATCTACCAAAAAGATAGGAGTGCATATTGTTTTGTGTTTTTTAAGTTTTGAAATATAATTTGATTTTTTTGTACCATAGATAAAACCACTGTGTTGAGTCTCTATGATTTGTCTTGTCGAAAGAATGAAAGAAATAATAGAGTCTTCAATCTTGAAATGTCTTTTAAAGAGGTTATTCTTTCTAATGCCTTTTTATTGGTCATTTGGTGGGTAAAAAACTACTAAGCGCTCTGGAGAGGATTTGGTTGCCTTTGTTAATGTTAAAAGGGCTAGAAATTTTTGAGATGGCATCAATCTAGAAATTCCTTCTATGTATAATCTCAACTCTGAAGAAGTAGCTATCATACTTGAACAATTAAGAAAAACCAACAACCAGACTAATCCCCTCAACGGTGATTTTCTATTGAGCAATAACTTAGACCAATTGTTTTCGTGGAATGACGCTTTTGTTTTGATTTTTCCTTCTAGGTTTTAGTTTTTGTTGCTCGACGTGAATGTCCCTATCAATTGTTTTTTTCCTTTTATATCTGATGTTTAGGATTGTGTTTTATATCTGACAATTATAGAGTGTTCTCATCCTTGATTTCTTTATCTATGAAAATTTAACCATTTCAAAAGAAAAGTCTGTAATACTTTTATGTTAATTCTTTCACTTAAAAATTAACCTAGAATTTAACCTTCTAGAAAATCCAAAAACTCCTCCAAAAAGACACTAAATTACTATCATGAACCTCGTTTTCACTGATTAATTTTAGTGCAAAGAAGAATATGATCTGGAGTCTAATGATCAAGTAGGTTGAGTATTTTTTTTCTCAACCTATCATTATCATTTTATGTGATTTTTTGTCATCACATGATCTTTTGGACTAAGAATTAGGATCTATCATCATCGCTTGTTTCATCAGAATCATTCGTTGAAATCCACTGTAGAAACATTGAAAAGAATTTCTTGTCTTTTATTATCATGCCTAACACTAAAATAGGAGAAAAAAAAAAGGGAATACTATTTGTGCAAATTTTTAATCTTTAATCATCTTATAAGCTCTTTTATCACAAAACAATACAAAACTCCTATCAATGTACAACCATGCTTATATAACAACCTTGTTGCTATCAGCCGTTCATCAGATTAATCCAAGGTTTCAAACCCATACATTTTCCGATTAGATTTCCAGACCCTCCTCGTGTAGTTATCGTAAAACTGCTGATTAATGACAAGCGAACAACTTTAGTAGTACGTCTTGCTAAGTTGATTAAGCAGTAAACCCAAGTGGATCCAAGCCGAGGTGAAGCCGAGCCCAGCCAACGAATCCGGCTTGCGTAGGAGCCAAGCAAAATTGAACCACCAGGAGACGTCACGTCCCATCCCATCGTGGGGTGAGATTCCAGAGAGACAATCTGACCGTCCATTGGGTAACGCCAGGCCCTGGCTGCTGCCCTCCTGTACGACTCTTGTGAGAGAGAGGAGTTCGACGCTGCCTGCAAGCGGTAACGTCGAATTGCCGTCAAATCCAACATGCGGGGCCCACACGAGTAGCTCCTGTGCCACACGCCCACCGTCGGATTCTGCTGCGGGCACACTCTTTGCCTTTGGATTATTTGGATCCAACCAGGAGCATATCAAGCAGTCAATAAAATTTTGACATTTAAGTCTAAAATAAATAAAAACAAAATGAAACTGTAAACGATTACACAGCTTTGTGTGTACCCCCCAAAAAAAAAAAACCTTTAATCATTCATAAATAATAAATAACCATATTGACCATGTATTCATGGATTTTCTTATTAACCTGAATAAATAAATACTTAAAACAGCGGAGAAGAAAAACAAATTTTTTTTATTTATTGGGTTATTTGTGCCAGAGAAATGTTTGATAACGTGCGCCTTATGTGGGTCCAGGCAATGGGCCAACTTTTTAATTGTCTGGTAGTGGTTATACGATTGGATCTGGAACTTTGTGTACCTTTTACGTCACATCAAGTTATATAATAATTTTATAGTAAAATAAATAAATAATGAAATTCTGTTACTTTTAATGTAAAAAAACTAATACTTGAACACAACACCACAACGATGAGCTAACAAGACCTGATATGATAAGTCCACGTTAATAATAACATGCACTTAAACATATATTATATGTATATTTATGTATTGGCTAACCAAATATTTTATATTTGATTTATGTATAAATAGTTATTCATTTAGTAACCTATATGTATTTAATAAGTATCTATTCTATATGTAATATTTTTTCAATACTGAATAAGAAAACAATACGGTCAATAACCGTGTCTGATAATTTGACCCATATAAGTATACGCGGTATGATAAGAATAAACGCAAATACAGAGATGTTTGATTCAATATAATAATTGCAAGACGACATGAAGTTGAGTTTGTTTGATTTACAAGAATTTTACGCTAAACGTTCCATTTGAATTTCGACTGTCGATAGGAAAATAACTCGTACGTCAAGGAACTTCAATTCTTTCTTACTCTTATTGCTCTTCGTCATTGCTTTTTAATACAATTTTTTTTTCCCATTCTCTAGAAACAAATTGAACAAAAGTTGCAATATTTAAATAAAGTATCTTGCCTGAAGTTCTTCAGCTAATTAAAGAAAAAGATACCTCCCCTCTTGCTAGTAAAGAAGCCAAATTTTACTACAACTTCTATAAATAACTTGAGGGGATATGAATTTGTCAAATCTCTGTCTTTTTAGTACTTGTAGTCAGACGTGTTAATTTTTAACATAATACGATCACAATACGATATAATTGTGTTTGGATTTATTCTTGTCGTATCTACTTAGATGACATGATTATTAATCACATCAATTTCATGACTAAGACAAAAAAAAAATCTGATAAACACACGATAAATGTAGATAACTTAATCGAATATGTAGTACACGATTACATGTTTAGTATATGTTAAGTACACATTATTATATTAGTAATTATTTATCACTATTTAATAGATTTAACTTGATTATACTAATAATTATTTAACTTTATTATATTAAATTATTAATTATGGTTATTGATTTAGGATTATTTAACCCTATTATACTAATTATAATGATTGTATATTAACTATAAATTGTAGTTTTCGTTATTTTGAATGGTGGATATTTGTAATGTGTTGTAAACTTGTGATGTTAATATATTTTAAGGAATAATTAAATTATCAACTATGGAATAGTAGAACTTGAGAAATATTACTGAATGGTTAGTTTCAAGATTCATTGATTTATTTCTAATTTTTCTATATGTACAAAACATGTAAATGTTAAAACGTGACAGTAAATGTGTGAACGTATACTAAACATGTAATCGTGTAATAAATGTATAGATGTATATTTGTGTTAATTAAGTCGTTGATGTGTCAAAACGATACAATAATGTTAAATGTGTACTTAACAGAGTTATGTCGTGTATACACGATAATAGATAATTTGTTTTTGAGTTTAGTATTAGGTACACAATAATTAAATGGATTGTGTTTAGGTTTAATATATACATATAGTATACACGTTTATACACAACACCATAAATATACGTCACAACCCGTTAAATAGGTATACTTGCAGTCTAATGTTTATGATATTCAAATTTCTAATTTTCTTTACAAGTTGATCATCATATGGTTAATCAAAATTGAATCCATTTGATAAATTGTAAGAAAACATATAAACAAAAGAAAATGTAACAATTTTCAATTGTGTGTGTGTGTGTACACAATCTTAATAAAAAATTACAGAAAAAATTGAATGAACCTAAAAACTTAATGTACGTAAAATAAACCCTCATGTTATTTTCAAAGTACATCCATTGATTATAAGTTTTAATCATTGGATTTTATCTACATAATCTATGATAACTATATATCAAGAATCAAGTGATCTTGAAAATTCTAGGACAAAATGGAATTATATTAATCGAGTACACAGTTAATAAGTTATGCATAAAGGGTCTTTTACCATTAGATTGCTATCTTATGATTATAATGTATGTAGGAAAAAGACAAATAAAAAAAGGAAAAGAAATACTTCAACCATTCATTAAGAATCATAGGGTCAACAATTCACACACAACCATATTAATTGTGCATTCATGCACAATCCCATTGGACTGAAAATTTTATCATATATAAATCACACTTTTATCATATGTAAGAAGAACTATTTGAATTACAAATAAGGAACTAGTTGTTATTTCTCAAAATTCACACGTTAAATGTAAAATCCGATCGCTAGAATTGATTTACATTATTTGATACATATGCAATTCGAGCATTAAGTGATTTCGTAACTTTTATCATAGTTAGATTGAAATCTTTCGAGTGAAAGTTATACAAATTTAGTGTAAAATGATAAGTTACTAAACAATATGTTAATATTACTAGAAGAATTATTATATTTACTAAAAAAATTATTGTCGTTATCAAACTAATAGCTATATTATCAAATGAATGGAGGTTCATTTAAAAAAAAGGCCCCTAGGCTCATTCACTCTTCTCCAATTACAAAACTCAAATATTTACTTAATTCATAACCCATCAGATGAATATAATTGCTTATAACAAGAACTCCTTAATCAAATGATTTGTACTCTTTAGTATTATCACATATGTATTTCCTTAGAAAAATTTGGGACTTAACATATTAATAGATTTTAACTCGACTAATTTGCACTTAAAATTATGAATCAAACACCTACCAACTTACCAGTTGCAACCAATTTCTACGAGGAGCTGTAGTTCTTCCAAATGATCCAACTTTAGGTAATCAAGCGGACGTCCACTATTCTATCAAAAGGAGAGAACTCAACATCAGTACTTGAGCGGACGTCCTCTAAACTTCTGGGTTGGATAGTGCTTGAGCATACGTCTGCTCCTGACGTCCGCCAATTCTCAGGTGCGACAGAACTTTTACAGACATCCGCCCGCGTTGTTGAAAAAATGCAGCGATTTAGTGGACGTGCTATGACAATCTATTTATATATTTAACTAGTTTTAGGGTTTTTCATGAGAGTTCATTTTGTTGTAAACTCTGTGGGAGACATGGTGGATGTTCCTGTGGTCTCTCTCCGTTTTTCCTTTTAACATCTTGAAGAATAATGAAGCTTTCTCTTTGCCATTACTCGTGGACGTAGTCCTTTGTGGTGAATCACGTAAATCGTTTCTATCTTTTCTCCGTGTGTGTGATTGTTTGTTTTTCCTTCTTCTCTCGATCTGTGTTTGTCTTGGTTATATCAGAGCTTTCGGGTTCATCTGTACGAGAGAAGATGTCGTCACACAACGTAAAGATCGAGAAGTTCACAGAGAAGAACAGTTTCAATCTCTAGCAAATTAAAATGTAAGCTCTATTAAAGCAACAGGGCATATGGTCACCATTATTGAAGATGAAGCCTATTGGGATCGATGAAACAGAGTTTGCCACTCAAGAGGAGAAGGCGCGCTCTACGATCATGCTCTGTCTCGCCGATGAAGTCATTATCGAGGTTGTAGATGAAGAAATTGCGA
This sequence comes from Posidonia australis, assembly GCA_024699735.1. Classification (NCBI taxonomy): domain Eukaryota; kingdom Viridiplantae; phylum Streptophyta; class Magnoliopsida; order Alismatales; family Posidoniaceae; genus Posidonia; species Posidonia australis. Next base: position 43,186 of record JAMKQA010017760.1, on the reverse strand, counting down.
CCGGTCTGTGGTTGAAGCTTGAAAGTTTGTATATGATGAAATCTTTAACTAACAAGTTGCTTCTGAAGCAATGTTTGTTTGCCCTTCGCATGAATGAAGGTATGTCTCTGAAAGACCATCTGAATCAATTGAATACTTTGTTAATGGAGTTGAGGAAAATCAACGTCAAGATAGAAGACGAAAATGCTGCCTTACTTCTGTTAGTTTCTCTTCCTCAGTCTTATGAAAATTTTGTTCAATCTTTCGTTATCGGAAAGGATATGGTTTCTCTGGAAGAGGTCAAATCTAGTTTATGTACACGAGAACTCCATCAGATGGCATTGAATAGTGGTGTTGATAGTTCAACTTCAGGACTTGTAGTGACAAGTTTTGACAAAAGTCGTGAACGTTCTGAGAAAAATGACAAGAAAGGTAAACGGAGGTCGAAGTCTAAAGGTAGACATTTGAATTAGAGGGACAAATGCAATGATTGTATGGAATTAGGTCATTGGAAAGTTGATTGTTCTAAGAAGAAGTCAAAGGTGTTAGTTGTTGTTGTGACAAAGAATGATTCTTCATCAGAATCAGACATTGCTTTTACGGCTTCTGATGTTCAATATCCAACTGAAAGTTGGATATTGGATATTGGTACTTCACATCACATGTGTCCGAACAGGGAATGTTTTTCAACCTATAAGAAGGTTGATGGTGGTAATGTTTCTATGGCCAACAATGCCGTTTGCAGAACCATTGGTAGTGGTACCATTCAGATCAAAACACATGATGGTATGTTGAGAATATTGACCAATGTTGGATACGTTCCATAGTTGAGTAATAATTTAATATCCTTAATGGCATTAGATAATAAGGGATTTAAATACAGTGGTGGAAGTGAAGTACTTCGGATGACAAAAGGAGCTTTGGTTGTTAAGAAGGGTGTCAAGAGAGGTCCCTTGTATATCCTCCAAGGTTCAACTATGACAGATTCCACGACAACAATATCTCCTTTAGAGTAACCAGAATCAGATTAGACAAAGTTGTGGCATATGCAGCTTACGCATCTGAGTGAGAAGGGGACGACAGTTATAAGCAAGCAAGGCCTTCTAGGAGGCTACAAGGTAGTAGATCTTAAATTCTGCGAGCATTGTGTTTTTGGCAAACAACTTTGAGTTCAATTTTGTAAGGTAGTGCATATAATAAAGGCAATACTTGATTTTATCCACATCGATTGTTGGGGTCTCTCATGTGCCCCATCTCTAAAAGGTTCAAGGTACTTCCTTTCTGTGATAGATGATTACTCAAGGATGACTTGGTTATTCAAGATTAAACACAGGAGTGAGGTATTCAAAGTTTTCATGCAATGGAAGACATTAGTGAAAAATCAGACAGAAAAGAAGATCAAGTGTCTTCGTACTAATAATGGTCTAGAGTTTTGTTCCAAGGAATTTAATGATTTCTGCAAGGATGCAGGCATTTCAGAGACATACCATAACAGAATGGTGTAGCAGAAAGGATGAATAGAACACTATTAGAAAAAGCTTGATGCATGGTCTCAAATTTTGGATTGGAGAAGTCTTTTTAGGTAGAGGTAGTGAACACGGCATGCTACTTGGTGAATTGCAACCCAACTAGCACCATTAATAATAAAACTCCTTTCAAGGTATGGTCTGACAAACCTGCTACTTATTCTAATCTTAGAATATTCGGATGTCCTGCTTATCATTATGTTAGTGAGGGTAAGCTAGAACCAATGGCAAGGAAGGGGTTGTTTATGGGTTATGATGATGGGTAAAAGGATATAGAATTTGGTCTCCTTTTGAATGTAAAGTTATTCTTAGTAGAAGCGTAACTTTTAATGAAAATTTTATGCTTCGCTCGAGTGTGGAGTCATCTATTTTAGGAAGTAGTGATAGTGCCATCAAACAGGTGGAGTTTGAAATAACTTCCAACTAGAAAGATGATGAATATTCATCACAGAGTCACGAGCTAGAAACCAATACAGAATTTGAAGAGCAACAACAAGAAGACTGGTCGTATAGTATTACTACTGATCGATCTCTGAGATAGATGAATGCTCTAAAAAGATATGGTTATGAAAACATAATGGCTTGTGCTCTTCAAGCAACAGAAGAGGTAGAGTCTGAGGAGTCCTCTGCTTATCGTGAGGTTATCATAAGTACAGAATCTGCTTAGTGGATTGCTGCAATGGGTGAGGAGATAGAATCTCTTTGCAAGAATCAAATATGGGAACCAGTCAAGGTATCAAAGGAGAGGAGAATTGCTAGTTGCAAGTTGGTTTTCAAGAAGATGGTTGAAATCCAAGGAGTTGAAGGGACAAAATACAAGACATGGTTAGTTACAAAAGGCTACAGTAAAGAAGGAGTTGACTACAATGAGATTTTCTCACTGGTTGTCAGACACACTTCTATCCGGGTGTTACCTGCATTAGTAGCACATCAAAATCTGAAGCTAGAGCAATTGAACGTGAAGACGACTTTTCAACATGGAGAGCTAGAAGAAAATATCTTGATGAGTCAACCAGAGGGGTTCACAGTTCTTGGTAAGGAAGATCATGTGTGCAGATTGAAGAAGTCTCTATATAGACTTAAGCAATCTCTAAGGCAATTGTATAAGAGATTTGACAGTTTCATGATTGAGAGTAGCTACAACAGAAGTCTGTATGATTGTTGTGTGTATTACAACAAGATGAATGATGGTTTATATATCTACTTGCTTTTTTATGTAGATGATATGCTCATTTTTGCACAAGATAAAACAAAGATTCAGAAGTTGAAGAAATTCCTCAGTTCAGAATTTGATATGAAAGACTTTGATACAATAAAGAAAATTCTTGGAATGGAGATCTATAAAGACAGAAATTAGGGGAAGTTATTCTTGACACAGAGGAGCTACATTCAGAAAGTCTTATCCAGATTTGGTATGGCTACTGCAAAACCTTTGAATACTCATTCTGCTGTAAATTTACATCTTTCTACAATATTTACACTTCAGTCAGAAGTTGAAGAGGAGTACATGTCTCGTGTTCCTTATGCTAGCACAGTTGGAAGTCTGATGTATGCAATGGTATGCATTAGGATTGATATTGTACATGCTGTTAGTGTTGTTAGTAGGTTTATGAGTAAACCTGAAAAAGAACATTAGCAAGCTGTAAAATGCATATTCTAATATTTAAAAGGAACATCTGATATAGGTCTCATCTATAGAGGTGATGCAGATTGCTTGGTTGCATGTTTTTTTAATTCAGATTATGCTGCATATGTAGACGGTAGAAGATCAATGATTTGTTACGTCTTCACAATGGTTAGTTCTGTAGTGAGTTGGAAAGCAACTCTACAACCATCAGTTACTTTGTCTACAATAGAGGCAGAGTATATGGCATTGATAGAAGTTGCTAAAGAAGGCATTTGGCTTAAAGGACTAGTTGGAGATCTCGAACTACAACAAGATCAAGCTATAATGTTTTGTGATAGTTTGAGTGCAATATGCTTAGCTAAGGATCAAGTGTATCATGACAGGACCTAGCACATTGATGTGAGATATCACTTCATTCGTATAGAAAAGAGAATCAAGGTAAAGAAGATTGGCACAAAAGATATGTTCACCAAATTGGTTCCTGAGAGCAAGTTTCTATATTGTTTGGACTTGCTCAATGTTGATAGTTGGCAGTAGCCCCAAGGTGGGGTTGGTGGTGGTAAGAAGATTCAAGTCAAGGTGGAGAATTGTTAAATATGTCTTGAATCTAAGGTTTATTGAGCCTAAGAACCTCAAGGGGACGTCTGTAGTGGACGTCCACTATTCTGTCAAAAGGAGAGAACTCGACATCAGTACGTTTCAAACGTCCTCTAAGCTTTTGGGTTAGACAGCGCTTAAGCAGACGTCTGCTCCGGATGTCCACTAATTCTTGGATGTAGCAGAACTTTTGTAGGCGACCATTTCAGATGCCTACCTGCGTCGTTGAAAAAAGGCAACGATTTAGCAGACGTTCGCTACGACAGTGTGTTTATATATTTAACTCATTCTAGGGTTTTCCGTAAGAGTTCATTCCGTTGTAAACTTTGTAGGAGACGTGACGACTGTTCCTCTGGTCTCTCTGCCTTCTCCTTTATAATAATATGAAGAATAGTGAAGCTTTCTCCTTGTCGCTACCTGTGGATGTAGTCATTTATGGTGAACCACGTAAATCGTTTCTCTTTTTTCTCTATATGTGTGATTGTTTGTTTCTCCTTCTCCTCTCAATCTGTGTTTATCTTGATTTTTTCGCAACAAAAAGCATTCATGAGTTAATTACCATATGAACCATGGTTGCTAGTGAATTTACTTGAGGAAGGTATACCTCTAATGATCTATCTTTATTGAGTATTAATGGTAGATTTCGTTGGACTTGACTTTTGTGATGAGTGGCCATCTGAAAAACCTTTGGCTAGTTGGTTCTGTGGAAAAGGTAAATTTCATGGTGAATGAAGTGTGGAACAGACCTTGCCACAGAGAGCATAGTCCATAGGTTGAAATCTTTGAGTGAAAGTTATATACAATTTCAGTGTAATATGCTCTATAACAAACCATAACAATCATACTTTTCTAGTGAATTTCCGTGTGGAAAGTATACCTCCTCCACTGATCCATCTTCATCCAGCATTAATGGTAGATTTGGTTGGAGTTGACTTATGTGATGGGTAGCCCATCTAGGAAAACCTTGAGCTAGCTGGTTGGTTTTTCAAAAATGTGGGTTTCATAGTTAGTGGATGAAGTGTCGAACAGAGACCTTGCCATGGAGAGCGAAGACCAAAGAAGTCTTTGTTCCTCGTGCATGCGACAAGAAGAGGGTTGTGCATGCATGCTTGGTGTGAGTAGGCATGTGTTTGTTTTGGTGCGAAATATGTCATGCGTCTGCCATTACTCATCATAACATCCACAAGTATAGGCTACATATATACAGCCCTATGGAGTCCGAAATAACCCATTACCTACAACGTCTATTGATGTAGTGTTTTTCAACACCTTGGAAAGGCTTCTCTCCGGTAAGATCACAAGATGATATATATTAGAATACATGTAATTTAGCACCAGGCAAGTAAAGGATAGAGGACTAGATCCTAGGACTTAACCACCACTACCAACTACATTGTCCACTAGATCATTAGAAAAAGAGACCACAGAAGCAACTTTAAGAAACACGGAACTCATTTCTGTAGAACCATGTGCTATAATTGTGATTATGACAGGGATGGTTTTGTGAATCTAAAAGAGTTTACAAATCGAACAAAGCAATAGACGTAGTCCTGGACTAAAGTTATATTTAATCCTTAATAAACAATAAGTCAAGTAGAGTATCACTATTCTACATTAGTGAAGTTACATCTAACCCTTAATAAATGTGTTCCTAAATGAGAAAGATTAGCAATATTCCTTAGTCATAAAGATTTGTGGTAATGAATGAGAGGGACTGACAATGTCTCATTGTCACAGTGGCTGAGGGAACTCTAAACTCGTCACAGGTCTTAGGTTCGAATCCTGAGACATGTATAAAAAATTCACCTCTTACTATCTCAACCGTTAACAAAAAAAAAAAAAATGAATGAGAGGGACTGATTTGAGCATAGTTAATTGACTAGGTAGTAGAGTTGCAGAAACAATTGCTGGATGACCTTGTAGGCCAAAAATTAGGCATAATTTTGGAAATGAAAGTTCCTTGGAAGATAAGAACATGCATAACTTGGATACAATATGAAAATATGTCATAAATTTTTTCAAGTCAACCTCTAGTTAAGAGAGAAGTTCATTCCATAAAAACCTACAAAAATTTAAAGATAAAAAAAACCTTGCTAGAGCAAGAAATGACAAAATTTTAAATTGTAAAATTTAGATTATTGTTGTGCAATTTTACCTTTTTTTTTTGCTGTTGGATTGCAAAAAGTTAAGATTGCAATAGTATTTCACTTTTTTTTACTATTGTTTTCTTGTGTTGAGTACTGTTGTGATTTAAGATCGAGATGTTAGCTCTAAAATGCTTCTTGATTTCCACAACTCATATAATTTTAGCACATAACATAGTTAAGAAATCATTTTCGAAGTCTCACTGTCAACTACGTTGAGGATTACAGAACAAAACCTATAACCTCCACCTAATTTCTATCATCAACAATTCCTAAATGCAGTAGTGATAATTGTGATAATGTAGTGAAGCATGATAATGATGTTGGACGAGCTCGATTTTGTCTAGTCCTTAATTTTATGTATTATTTGTCTCCATCACATATTTAATATATTCTACATAAATGAACAAACCAAACGATTAGGAGAACAAACCAAACGAGCATCAGTTTTGGTTTAAACTAGTTCAATTGATGGTTCAATCTGGCTCAATCGATGCTGAGGTTATTATAATGTTACTCATAAATGAACCAATAAGTAGATTGATACAGTGTTATATTTCCAGATCAAAAACCAATTTTACCTGATTTTTATATTACTTCTACAAAATATAAACCTATTTTCAATATATAACTTATTTTCAAATCAATATATGAATATCCATACATATGAATCAACATGTTTGACATCTAATGAAAATATATTTGAATTTGGTATAAAACAAGGCGTATGAATTATGAAATGATAAATATGGAACTAATAGCAAAATAGCTTACTAAGTTACTAACTAGCATACGTACTAAACCATGATTATATGATCCAAGACAAAAAAAATGATAAAAGCAACCACGATCATATTAAGTTACATGGTTCAAAACTAAAAATCAACTAATTTCAAATGTAATTGTTCTCATGAAAATTCAGAAACTAAAGTTCTAATTTGAAATTTCAAAAATTATAATCTTTGAAGTATGCATGTCTATTCTTCTTCCAACTTCAATTCTCACATTGCATCTATAAATATAAAAAATATATAGTTACAAACTATAACACATTAATAAACTAAAACTTAAATTAATTAAAATTTTAAGAATGAAAATAAAACGGTAGACTATCTTCATCATGAAGATAAAGAACATCAAATATTAGTGTATTATTCATATTCAACTAATTTTCCACATTTTCATTGGTCACTAAAGGCTCCTCCACCTAAGAATCAAACATTTTGGTAGACTCAAAGAACATAGGTTATGAATTCTTCATCTTATTCTTTTCACATCTAACTCTGTAAAATACAAGATAAGCAACATATTAAATAAGCGAGTGTCTCATAACATATATGCATTTATCATAAATAAATTCATGTATCTCAAATGTAAATTGCATTGGATAAAAACAAGATCATTGAGTCTTTTATGTTCTAATCTGTTTCTTTTCTTTGTGTGTATGTGCTCAAAAACACTCCAATTGCGTTCACATTCGAAAGCATTGCATGCATGGCTAAAAACTCGAAAAGCCATTTCTTACTAGTTTAGTGTGCTTCCTCCATAACTTTGCCACCAAATAGCTACAAAAATAAGATAAAGCATTAAGAATGCATTATCAATATACAAACAAAATAATAAAATATATTAGTAATTGAAAATATTATATCTAATAGTACTTTATCACGGTTAAGTATTGCTTGTGCACAACCAAAATCAGACAAAGACTTTCTATGTAAACCTGCTTCATCAGTAATCTTCATTATCTTCTCTTTATCATTGAAGTACATTACCTTGACAATGGTCAAAAATCCACTTCATATTTTATGATTTGTGTCAAAGGTTGTATCCTTGTAAAAGATTGTAGGATTTAAGGGGAAAAAAACCAGTTGAATGAAAAGGCCGTCCAAGTTGTGCTTCCCATTTGTCATCTATTATATTTATACATGGTATGAATTCTTTTTGATTGTCATTAAATGAAGTCTTTATTTCTTCTTTTGCTTTTCGCATTCCTTCGTATATGTATCCCATGAAAGGTCTATCACCACCATCCATCATCCTTCGAATTTTTATAAGTTGATCCCTAACATTGATTGTAATATTGCAAATCTTTCAAAATGTCATACTTAGTAATAATTCTTTCATTTGAATTGTAATATTTGTTTTAAAAATATTATGATTAGACCACTCCCTGCTTGCTACCATAGATATCAAATTATCTTGATTATAGAAACTTTGCAATGTCAAAAAATTAGTTGCGAATCTTATAGCAGTTAGATGAAGCAAATTCCTCTTGTAAAATTTTCTCATCATGTACAACACAAAACCATAATTATATACAAACTTTGTTATTTTCCATGCATCATCAATTGCAATACTAATAATTGGGAGTTGATCATATTTTTCAAGCATTAAGTTAAGACAATGGGTTGCACATGGTCTCCAAAATATGTTACCATAATTTTGTTTAGTAATTTTCCTACAGTCACATAATTAGTGGCATTATCTGTGACAAAATGAATCATATTTTTGAGACTAACAAAATCCATAATTTCCTTAAATTAACAATGCAAATAACATCTCTACTATCTTGGATGGTTTAGAAGTATTAAAAAATTTCAAAAACAAGTTTATTAGGGGAATACATCAAAAAATTTATGAGTGTTCTTTACCTAGTGCCAGTTCATCCATTTATCTTGAGTGTGCAATCTATCGTTTCCCAATGTTGTCTAAATGATTCAACATGATTAGTCATATCCTCTACATTGTTTTGTAATAAAGGACCCCTAACAATATAATTTGTTGGTGCCTTATATCCATAACCTATGGAAGAAATAGCAACAACCATTTTTTTAAAAATAAAGGGAATTGATAGCATTATAAGGAATGCAACAGTCGTACATCCATTTAACATTTATAAAATCAATTGCTCTTATACCGCTTTTACTTGCCAATACACTTTTGATCGATGGTTGGGAACCTGGAGTTGTGGAAGGGAAAAAATTATCCAAGTTGTCTTTGCTAACATGAAATGTACCATGACTATGATCTTGTAGATTCTTACTTTGGGAACAAGAAGTCTCTAAGTTTTTTCCTTTTTTTTTTTGCCCTTGATAATTGTTTATATCAGTTTCCATTTGGTATAAAATATGAGCAGGAACTTGTTTACATCCACTAATATCTCCTTTTTTCTTAGTTAAGTGTGTTTTCATCCTACTTATGTCTTCTCCTTTGATAACTTTTAGATAACAATTACATTTCAAAGTTCTTGAATCAACCAAAGTACAATCATCCCAAGCAATGTCAAACTTTCTTCTTACATTTGGAGTACTATCTTACTCAATGGGATAATTAATTCTTAAAGTAGGAGTAGAGTTCGAATTATTCTCCATTTATGAAACCAAAAAATAGTTCACAAATTAACATATACATAGCAAAATAATCTAAATATAAACAAAAAATGAAAAGTAGGAATTGACTATTGAATAGTTACTACTGATGATACTTGCAAATGTTATACATGCTCATAAACTAGAAAATCATTCACACATCCATGCTAATGATACTTACTATTGAATCACTGATATATGCTAAGATAACAGTGAATGTGTGAAACAAAAAAAAACATGATATTTAGTAATGATACTTATTACTTACATTCGGAAGGAGCCACGAGGCGGAGGCAGAGGTAGGAGGGTGGCGTCTAGGAAGGGAGGAGGCAGAGGTACGAGGGTAAGAGACGCAGTAAGGGAGGAGATAGAAGAAGTAGATAAGCAGAGGCACAAGGCATGAGACAGAGGCACAAGGTGGAGGTAAAAGCAGGTTGAGGCAGGAGACTGAGGCGAGGTGGGTGATCTGCTGATGCTATTGTAGGCCAACGATGGCTAGGTGGGGAAGGGTCGGAGGTGGCAAGGAAGAGAGGACAGCCCTAGTTGAAATCACATTTTGTCTTCCTCTTAGGGTTTTCTATGTTTTAGTTCTTAGGTTTGGTTTTTTTTTTTTTAAGTATATGGCACAAGACCAATGCTTCAACTAAATAGTTCAATTAGGCGGTTTATCTAGTTCAAGGTGGTTCACGCTGGTTTAATCACCTAATTGGGTTTTTTCTTTTGCAAAAATTAGATATTCAATTGGTTCTGTTCATTTCGATTGAATTAACCAGTTTGGTTTTTAAAACTATGATCTTCTACACAAATGCATCGATTCAAGAAAATTGTTAGCACAAATTTCTCTTTCTGGTCCGGAGAATTCAAAATATAGACCTCATGATAGCGTAACACTACAATTTGTTAAAACCATTGCTTAATTGTTTTCACGAGGAAGCCAAAAGCAACTTATGCTCGTATTACAGAAAAGAGTGTCTTAATAAAATGACACCATGACAATAACATAGACGAAGTCTGTAGTTACTTGGTCTAGTGGTAAAGTCTCTTTGTGATTGTACGAGAGGTTAAAAGTTCGAGTCCTATTAACATCATATCTATTATATCACTTAGTGGTGATTTCTGATAACCAAGTGTTTGAGTGTAATATATATTAATAACCGTTAAAAAAAAAAACAATAACACGAAGAGACAAGATCTATTCTATTGGAAAAGAAAAGTCTATGGAAAGTCAGCAAACGAACGCAACTTTCCAACCTGCAAGTCTGCAGTGCATATTGCCTTTTGCCTAAAGAGTAAACATGTCATTACCAAGGCTTCAATTGCATCCAAACAAAAGGCAAAAAACTCTAGATGTTTTTCCCCCCACATTTTTCAGACTCAGCTCATCAATGGTGTTCAATGGATAAATGGCATGTGAAGGGAATTGAGAGACGAACGCATGAGAAAACGTTCTAGTGCACGTTCCGACAGTGGTTTTTAATTTTTGACTTTTTATGATTTCTCTTTTTTTTTTTTTGCAAACATAACTTATATTGTATTATAATCACTTAGTTATTGTAACATTTATAAAATTATTTTGTAATTATTTATATTTTTAATGAATTTATTTTGAACAAATATTACTATTTCGAGGTCTATTTGTGTGATTTTATGGTTTTAGTCTTGAATTTTGTAGATCGACTTCTGTTTGTATGTTCCTATACGTGGTCGGCATTGTACACATCGTACTGTATTTGTGGGTCCACGTGTGAGTCCATGTGTGGGCCTGCATTTGTGGGCTAGTTGGTGGTGTAGTTGATTGCTGGCTTGTGCCTTGAAACTAATAGGTGCGATTAGAGGTTGGGTTGTGGTAGTTGCATGTATGCATGGAGGGGTAGCTAAGCTCTTGTGCATCTTCCGCGGTGCGTGTGTTTTATAAGAAGTGCAGGCATACACATCTTCCCCTGTCATTTCCTTTTTCTACTTTCTCTTCTCATTACCCCTCCTCTCCTCTCTTTGGATTGTCGATACTCCCTCCTCCCTTCCTTCCACCCTCACCTCTCTCCCTCCTGTTAATCACACCCCCTCCACCCACTTGTCCCCTCTCCCTCATCATTTCTCTCTCTCCCTCTACTCCCTTGCTCGCTCCCTCCTTGGTCGAGGATGCCTGGAATCGTCAGAGTTGGCCGATGACCAGATTTAGGTCGTCAGATATTGTTTTCAAGTACGCACCTCAAATCTAATGTGTAGAAATCATAAAAAAAAATGATAGAAATGCCTAGGATGTATGTAATCCAGGTTAAATTTAATGTTTTGAATTCATTGTGATTTATTGTAGTATTTATGACGTTGAATGCAATGTGGTTTGGTTTTTGGATTCTCTGCGCATTTTGGCTTTGTGATTTTATTTTGGGAGGTATACTTAATGGATTCTGGTTTTGTCTATGGAGTTTTGGAGTAGACTCAAGGGTCTACACCATATATTTTGTGTGGAATTTTTAGTGGTTGTCTTACAGGTCCGCCCCTACCTCCCACTTTAGGCAAAATTTTGGTTCTCTGTTTTCTAGGTTTTTTGGTTTTTATCAGAATAGCAAGGGCATAGCCCGTATGCATGGTGCACATGCGCGAGTTGGCCAGGAGATTTTTATGCTTCTCTAGTTTGGGGCCCTGTCTAAGTTCTGACAGAATAGTTGGGACGCGGCCCGTATGTGCGGTGCACATGCGTGGGTCTGGCAGGGATTATTTTGAGTGTTTTCTGTGATTTTGAGTATTTAGAATCCATGTTTAATGCTTATGCTTGCATGGAAATGAATTACATGCTTTAAGAATGAGTTTAGGGGTTTTATGATAAATATAGTGATTTTTGAGAAAATTGTTTTCAAAGGGATGTGTTGGCCTGTCTTGGAAATAGTTTTCCGTGTTTTCTGTTTGCAGATCAAGAGACCGTAGGATCGTGTCTTTGGGATCAGGAAATGTGACGACATTCTTGGGTGATCGAACGTGTCTCTCTGGTTGAGGTCGGGGGTCGAGATACCTGAGGTGGAGATTCGTTGGGTCCTAGAGGGATAAAACTTCTTGACTGTCGTTTCGAGGCTAGAGTTGAGATCCTCAGGTCGATGTGTTTTGTAACATGATGGGGAGGTATGATACTCCTGCTGTCGCCGTGAGCACTGAGACTCGGGTGTCGTCGGAGGTGGAGGTATGAGACTACTTCTTGAGTACCGTGTGGAGGACACTGTGAGGAGGCGTACCTTGTGGAGGCCAGTGCGGGTGGGACACGTGCTCTGTAGTTGTAGTGTCCTAAGAGACAGGACTTCCTTCCTAAGAGGGGTTGGTTGAGTGCCTGTTCTCCATGTCGGGGAATCGTGAAACAATGGTTGGCTCCTACACAGGATGGCACACCATAACAGTCTTGTGGCCAGAGTTGGTCGCCTGGCGTCGGACTTCTCGACTCACTGTATATGGTATTGGCTATTGAGGGCCTTACTTGAGGTTTTGGGCTGGTAGAGCCTATGCTTGCTGGTTTGGCCAGTGTAGGCCGTGTTTTATATGGTTTTGGCTTATTGAGTTTGAGTTGTTGGTTTTTGGTGGATTCGGAGAAAATGATCGCGAAATAGTTTTAAAAGAAAATAATTATAATTTTATTTTCCATCGTTTTTGTGAGATGCATGCTGAGTGACTTTTGTCACTCACGCATGTTTCTTGTGGTTTTGGGTTGTAGGTGTAGGCAAGCAAGTGAGTTTGACATAGTGCACATAACCTGGAGTCTTGTAGCTGCACATACAGATTCCTAGTTGTAGATATTACTATTTAGTTTTTAATTTTCTGTAATTTAATTTATTTTAAATTATTGTGGAATTTAGAGACGTTACAGCTATATGTAACCACCACCAAGTGCCACCAAAAAATTAAGTTCACAAACTTTTCCAATACAATAGGATACAATAAAGTCCAAATAAGCTAGTAGTTCAGACACAGACCAAGCATGATATATAAGTCCAATTGATTAATAAAACAGTAATCCAATTCAAGTTACCAAATCACTTCTTGGGTTCAGGAGATCATAAGCAGAAGTATATGTCGAGGGACTAAGAATGGAAGGAGTGGATATCAAGGAGAGTCCAATTGAAGAAGTAATAATTTAAGTTACTAGATTTACCCTATCATATTCCCATTCTTGTTGCATCTAAGTAATTCTTTGAGAAAGGGCTTTACTACCATGTTGTGAACCTGCATTTTTTGACCAGGCGGTAATTAGTGAAATAATATTAAAAATAATATGAGACGAAGATTTACAGGAATTTCTGAATATTCTATTGTTTTTTTCATTCCAAATAGATTAGAGTAATGCTGGAACAAAAATGTTCCAACTCTTCTTAGAAATCTGATGCTTTGCATGTCTAAATAGGTTGTATACACTCGAATTACCAATCTCAGAGAAACTGTGTTATTAAGGAAGAAACTCCATACCACTACAGTGAAAGGATAACGAAGAATTAAATGATTTTTAGACTCACAAAGCGTTCCACATGAAACACAATTTAACGGACCAACCATTAGTTTATAATGTTATGACAATTTTACGACTCAACATGATATAACGTTAGTTTATTTCGTTATCTATATGTTGAATGACTACAATACCCTTATTCATATATTTTCACAAACTTTATTTTCCAATGACGGTGATGGATAATTAGGATTAGTGTATTTCAAAAGGAGGTAGGTAGAGAGAGGGAGGGATCGAGATGGTTAAATTGTGAGTCGGATTCATTTTCGAGTAAAAATTATTTTTAAATGGTAGATTAGTAACTAATATCTATAGTTGGACTAGTAGTGAAGTTTCTTTGTAGTTGTACAAGAAGTCGGGACTTCGATTCCCACGGATATCAAATAAAAGGGAAAAAAACAAAAATAAAATGTTAGAAAAAAAAAACTTGACATCTATAGTTAAATGTTTAACTTAAGCTAGGTGAAGAAAGGTAATAGTAAAGGGTATTAGAATATATCATTTAATTTTGTGAAGACACATAGATAAATATGTGTTATCTAAGAGCATATGAGTTAAATATACTCCTTTACAAGGATACTTAAATAAAAATGCATTTTTATTTTTGTATCACTCTTACTTTACATCTATTAGTGTATACTACGGAATATTGTTCACTTGTTACATCTCACTTTTATTTTTATTATGTATTACTATTATTTTCATTGCATATTACATTAATTTTCATTATATAGTGTTAAAAATTAATCATACCTACTTTACCTTCTTTTATTTCTATTGTACATTTACTATAGACAGTGGTTCCCCATCTTTTTATTTTTTTTACTACACATCTATTTCTGTATAACCTAGAATATAGACTTTACTTGTTGCATTTCACTTTTATTTCTATTGCATATTATTATTAATTCTATTGTATTACATTAATACTAGTTCTGTTGCATTATAATATTTATGTCATAATATAGACTATATATCCACATTCTATGTTATAACTACTCTTGTTGCGTATTCTCATAATGTTTTTTAATTGCATGTTTTTTTTTGTATGATTTACTTATTGAAATATGACCATCCAACTCAAGTCCAATTGATAATAAATGGAGGAGTCTATCTTTGTATTTTTAGACTACTCCAACACCAGCAACACATAATTTTATCCTTCTGAAACTCTAATCTGCCACATTGATAATTAAATATGTTTTACTAAAATAAAAGAATCCACAAAAAAAAAAAACAACACTGAGCTCACTACGGTTGGGAAAACTCAACGTACGCGTAAGAAAAAGAAGAAAATTACTCAACCAAGCAAATCTGTCGAAGAGAACGTACAGGAGAAAGAAGATGTTAGCTTGTGAATGATCAAGGGAGCAAGAAAACAATATCTTATATATGGCTATCAGCATCGACGATCAATGTCGTCAAAAAATCCTAAGGGTTTGTTTGGTTTGTGGAAGTTAGGAGGAATTCTAAGGAATTAGAAGGAATTCCTCTTAATTTTAGGTGATTGGTTCGAGTAATCGTGGAAAGTTATTGAAAATACAAAAGTTCTTGGTAATAAGCTTTGTTTGAATTCTTAAAAATTAAATTGGCATCTGAACTTCTACAGAGGATCTAGAGAAATGGAGTCATGCATGGGAAGACCACTTATGTCCTGTAGCATTAACATGTGTACATGGTTGGTATCATTCAACAATCATAATGATATTAATTTAATGCAATAACCTTATCGTTAAGAACCCTACCTGTAAGAAAATTTCTCTTTCTATTCGCATTTTTTTTAAAAAAGAATCATACCTGTAAGAAAACTTCTCCTTCTATTTCCCTTTTTTTCAAAAAGAATCCTACCTATAAGAAATTTTCTCTCTTTTTTGTTTTTTTGAGACTATATTGATTACGAAAGAGTCCAAATATGATCAGGCTGGAGTTGTTTCTAGGAGAAAGTGTGAAAAGTGGGTAACAATTACGTACAAGAAGTTAAGAACTGTCTATGCTATTCAGAATCATTAGTATGAAAGTAGAACTATTTAATGAGGAGCTTAAAATGTGGCATGAGCAGCTTAAAGAATCTCCTTGAGTGATAAATTGGATGGTTTAGAATGAAGCTTCTAAAAGTGGGAATATCTTCATTTGAAATTTCTTCCTTCCTACAATGACTTGATGCCTATCAACCCATCCATTATTCCATTTGCAGCAGCATCCAGATGTTCCATCATCCCAGGCCAACAGGAATATGAGGGACAGATTATGGTTTGAGCACCCACATGATATTCTCCATATGGATTTGATGGGTTGTTTTGATTGACTTGCATGTAAGGTTCCTCTTGACCTATCTTCCCTGCCACTATCTTTTGTCCAATGGGAGTTTTCTTTCCCCTCCACTAAAGCTTGCTGTTGAATTTCAACCTGGAATAGACACTGTTTTATCATTCTAAAGAGGGAACTCAGTAATCCCCCTTTGTTCTCTATTTGCAATGGACACGGCATAGACCTTTTGCTTGAGGAGTTGCTGGGAAATGACAATGGAGTCCTACTTGACTTGAGTGCAGTCTGCGGTGTGTTATTTGTCAAGGAATTGATAGAGACTTGACAGGTTTTATCAACCCAAGTCAGAATGCCAGAATCCACAGGTTTGGAGCATAGATTGTGCTTTCATGACTTGAGCACAGATTTGATTGTGAAAAGACACACTGGGCTAGAAAAAGGACATATTCCAATTGTACCTTAGTCCTTTCCAAGTTGTGTAATTTCTGTCAACCAGAAACATTAATGGTGAAGGAAAACCCAATTAGATTGGGATTCTTTCAGGAATAGGAGTTGCTTCATGTTGCAAGTTTCCATCGTGAGGAGGCATTTCTCCATCTTATGTGCAATATTTCTGAGAAGATAATTTATGTTTCTTCAGATGAGGAGAAAATGACATGGTTTTTGGTTCTTTTAACAGCTCATTGGCATTTCTATACGGACAATTCCATATTAATATTCTTAGTTAACAAGTCATGTAGCTGGAGTTGTAACATCTAGCCGCAGATTTTATCCTGTATTGTATGACAGAAAAATTTGGCTTATGTTGTATGGCTAAAAGTTTTGGGTGCTTGACTGAAGATGTTTTGTTCCA
This sequence comes from Posidonia australis, assembly GCA_024699735.1. NCBI lineage: Eukaryota > Viridiplantae > Streptophyta > Magnoliopsida > Alismatales > Posidoniaceae > Posidonia > Posidonia australis. The sequence goes on along the minus strand of JAMKQA010017760.1, from coordinate 26,338 downwards.
TTTCTTTGGTTGGAGACTTGGAGTTGGGCTCAACTTTGTTCTCTTCTTGTGTTAGGACTTGTTCTTTTGATGTTTGGGTCTTTGATCTGGTACGACCTGAGTTTTTTTTTTCAACGGCAAAATGCTTATGATCTAAATCATAGAAAAGGCCTGTGATCTCAATCGTTGACCACAATAGTAATAAACGAGATAAATATTAAAAGAAATAATAGTACTGCTGCAATCTTGACTTTATTCCAATCCAACGGTCAAGGGATCGTGGATCTGTCTTGCCGACAGAATCGAGTCATCGACTTATGGCTGGTCGATTGCAGCTTATCTCCTTATCTCTTATGACTGATCATAGATTACCCATCATTTCATTTGCTGGTTTATGTTTCCTTCTGGTCCCTGTACAAAAGGCCACCTGCAGTTTCATTTAATGCATTAAAGAAAATAAAGACCAAGCAATTACAAGAAGCCCGACATGCTCATGGTGTTTAAAAAGTTTAGGCAGCTATGATGTTTGTGAATTTCAAGACTAATTGAACTTCAATCTACCTACATTAAAGTCATGCACACTGACTAATTTCTTGAGAAGAAGGGTCTCTAATAAGGTGATATCGGCCCATTTGAATCATTTTTTATATGCTTTTGTACAACAAAACCTGGGTCACTTAAGTGAGACCCATTGAGCCTATTGGGCACTTCAGAAAGTATAAATGGCCTTCAGACTTCTGTCTTCTCCTCTTCCATTGGGTTCCATCCACCCATCAACATGTCTGCCAATTGCCTTCCAATGTTCCAATCATTAGATTATGAAAAGTTCTTATAGGAAGGAAATTCAAGTTCTGTTCAATTTTGGTCAATTACCAATACCATTTTAGTTGGTCTAAAACATAGAATTCTCTCTACCACCATGGCTGCCAACCAGGCTTCTTCTCTCCCTCTCACTCTCAATCAGCTGCCTTCCACTTCCAAACCCACAAACACCAATGACCATAACCCCCACCACCTTCTTCCCTCCTCTTCTCGCCCCCTCTCCCTCCTACCCAAATGCCAATCCATCAACGAAATCAAGCAAATTCATGCCCTTTCCGTCAAAACCCATCTCCAATGTCATCTCCCCACACTGACCCAACTCATCAAATCCTGCACTAGGCATGCCACACTTTCCTCCCTGGACTATGCCCAGCAACTGTTTGACACAATGCCCGAGCAAGATGTTGTGGTGTTTAACACCATGGTCCGTCTCTATGCTTCCACCCACAATTCTTTACGTGCCTTTTCGCTTTTCTCCCGTGTACTTGAGCTGGGAGTTTCTCCTGATAGCTACACATTCCCGTTGTTGATCAAGGCGTGCGCCGGGTCCAAGGCTGTGGAGGAGGGGAAGCAGGCGCATTGTGTTGCTGTGAAGCATGGCTTTCATGAGAATGAATTTGTTACACCTACGCTTATAAACATGTATGGTGAATGTGGTGATGTGCGTGCGGCACGTCGGGTTTTCGATCGTGTGCCTAGTGGCACTTGTGTTTTTTCCTACAATGCTATGATTACTGCATGTGCTCGAAGCAGCAGGCCGAGTGAGGCAATGGCGTTGTTCCGTGAGATGCAGGAGGGTGGCCTCAAGCCTACATATGTCACGATGCTGAGTGTCTTGTCTTCGTGTGCTCTGTTGGGATCGTTAGAGTTGGGAAGGTGGATACATGAGTATGTCAAGAAGAATGGATTCAACAATTATGTGAAGGTGAACACTGCTCTTGTTGACATGTATGCCAAATGCGGGAGCTTGGAAGATGCCATACATGTGTTCGAGGACATGGGGTCAAAGGATACCCAAGCATGGTCTGCAATGATCGTGGCGTATGCGATTCATGGGCATGGCGATGTGGCTATCTCATTGTTTGAAAAGATGAAGAGGGAGGGGATGAAACCCGATGCCATCACATTTCTTGGCTTGTTGTATGCTTGTAGTCACGCTGGCTTGGTAGAGCAAGGACTTGGATACTTCTACAGCATGAGAGATGGTTATGGCATAGTTCCAGGAATCAAGCATTATGGTTGCATTGTGGATTTGCTAGCGCGAGCTGGACGCTTAAACGAGGCGTATGCTTTCATTGATGGGCTCCCCATCAAACCGACACCAATTCTGTGGCGAACATTGTTATCTGCTTGTGGAGGGTGTGGAGATGTTGAGCTTGGCAAGCGTGTGTTTGAGAGGATCTGTGAATTGGATGACTCACATGGAGGCGATTACGTGATCTTGTCCAACATGTGTGCTACCAGTGGGAGATGGGAAGATGTGGATTATATAAGAAAATCAATGAAAGACAAGGGAGCGGTGAAGGTCCCTGGGTGCAGCTCTATTGAGGTGGATAACATGGTGCATGAGTTCTTTGCAAGTGATGGCCAGCATCCACAGTCCGCAGAGCTACGCAGGATGATCAATGTGGTGGTAGACCAGCTGAAGTTAGTTGGTTATGTCCCTGATACTTCTCAAGTGTATCATCCAAATTTGGGGGAGGAAGAGAAAGAAGCTAGTCTAAGATATCATAGTGAGAAGTTAGCAATTGGATTTGGGCTTATAAACACTCCACCAGGGACTACCATCCGTGTTGTGAAGAACCTTCGTATTTGTGGGGATTGCCACTCCATGGCGAAGTACACCTCAATGGTGTATGATAGGAAAATAGTTCTTAGAGATGTCAATCGCTTCCATCATTTTGTTAATGGAAAATGTTCTTGCAATGATTATTGGTAGAATGACTTCTGAAGAAGTTTCAAAGAATCTATAGAATTTGCAGATTTGGTAGAAATATCATCAAAGCTTAGAACGTCTACCATATTCTCAGATTTGTAAGATTCATTCACACAGGAATTTACAATATTATTTACACCAAAGTGCTTCAGATTTTTCTTCTTCTTTCTTGAACAGTTGTGCTCAAAATGAATGATTTAAAAGTTCGACTTTTATGCATTTTTCTGAAAACATATATGATTCCCTTCTATGACAGGCTCGACAAGATTTATAGATCTTTGTTTGTGCCACAACTTATTCAGAGGCTGCTTTTGAGCTGTCCTTAGGAAGCATGGACACTTCTGCTTTTAGAAGCATGTATGTAACAGTTCTCGATCATGCTACCGTTCTTTAATAAAGAACAACCTTAAACTTGAATGTAATACCTCGTAAGTCAGAATGCACGTTATCAGCCTTCATCCTTTCATGCAAAAACCAGATTACTAAGTTCCGCCATCAGGTTAAATCACAGGAAAAATGAGAATGCCATGTAATTTTTTCAGCAAAGTTCATCTTTTATTGATTACGAGGAAAGGTGAACTGGAACACCGATTACCTTATCATGCATAATAGTACAGACAACAAATGGTGACATACACAACGCTAAATTTATCGATTTGCACTAGGGTCATGCTAATTTTTTGTGTACTGTTCAAATTCGCTCATATGTATCCGAAGAAAAAAAAACAATGCTAAATTCATTCCCATGTGTACTTTGAAAAGCCCAATCTTAAATTCTATGGATTCACCGCAGAAAACACAAATAAGATGTTTACTTATTACAGCGTATGGAAATAATTGAAGCCCCATTATGAGCATATAAACTTACCGTTGGCATGTTACTATACACATTAGAGTAGAAAAAATCAATTCCCATGTACTGCTTATTTACCACAATCCTAAGAAATTGAATGCCTATCTAAAGCTAAAACTATGCTCGACGTCGAGCTGGTCTAAGCGACTGCATGTAAGCAGACAATGTATTGTAAGATGGAACTTTCCTCTGACTGTCTGATGTTGTTGTGGTGCTTCCTGGACTTGGTGTTGCCTCAGCTGAGTTTCGGCTTTCCCTGCCATCTGAAGATGCAGGTTGTGCTGAATTGCTTGGTAGTGCCTCTTCTTTCCGTGCCAAACCATCAGTCTCTGATGGCTTTGGTTCTATGAACTTGGAATCCTCTTTCTTATCCACATTTTTAGTCAATGTTGGACCAGATGATTCTGGACTTCCCTTGCTCTCTGTAGACATATGAGGTGGTGAACCATGCACAGATGACTTCGAAGTCTCCTCTTGCAGTGAGTCCTTGTCAAGTGGAATTTGCACTGAAGGTTGTTCATAAGTTCGCTTTGGTGACAGGTGCTTGAAATCATCTGTTGTATCCACATTCTCATGTGATGTTAAATCCAATGTTTTGAAACTTTTTTTGCTCTCTGAAGATGCACTTGGTGATGTACTTGACTGAAAATAAGCAGCAAAATTAGAAAATCTCCAACCAAATCCTGATGGTTTATTGTTTGCACTTGATGTTAATTCAGCAGACATTGGGCTTGCTGCTTCGTTTTGTGATGAGCTCAAAGCTTCCTTGCTAGAAAGATCATCTGCCACCAGATTTTCCAATGAAGACTGTTCATTTGAAGAATTCCATTTCTCATCCACAGTCTCATCTGATATTAAATCAGACGACTTCAAACTTTGACTGTTGTATAAAAACACGTTAGATGGTGAATCACACACAGATAACAAAGTTTTCTCTTGTTTCGTATGCTTTCCCAATGGAACATGAAGTAGAGGTGGCTCAACGGATGGTTTTGGTGGAGGAAACTTCAAAGTTTCCTCTTCCAGTTGAACCTGCAGTGAAGGTTGAGGAACTGCCGAATTTGGCTGTGAAAATGTTGTATCATTTTTCTTAAGTGTTAATTTTGTCTGTAGAAACCTCAAATCCTGTTTATCATACGTTTTCACATATGATGCTAAACCATATGGTTTTGTGATTCCCTTGCTCTCTGAAGATTTAGACTCTGGTGAACCATGCACAGGAGGCTTTAAATTTCCCTCTTCTGCTGAATCCTCATCCTTTTGAACTTGCAGTGAAGGCCCTTCAACTGGTTCTTTGGAATCCCATTCTTCAACTACATGCTCATAAGATGTTAGACCAAGTGACAATTTTCTACTAGTGTTGCTATCTGAAGTGTCGGTGATTACTGAACCATGAAGTGATGACCTCATATTTTTGTTAGGAACCAAATTCTTGGTTTCTGGAAGTGGCTTTGGAGATGTTTCTAATGATGATTTTTTTGTATTCCATTCAATACTCAGACTCTCTGTCAGGCTTTCATCACTTGCAGGACTTTCAGGTGTAGATGGGCATGACTTGAGGGACCTGCTTTGTATATCATCATGTTGATCAGAACCTTTTGAATGTGGACTAACTTTGGACTCCGGTAACACATCTTTTGTCCTCCAAGAAAGCTTTCCAATGACTTTTCTGGGTTTAATAGGATGGCGTGGTACTGGATTCTCACCCTCATCACTGTCAGAATCAAAGAAGGGTATGACATTCTTTTTTGTAGTCTCATTGCTAGCTTTACCATGTGGTTTTTGGTCATCCTTTTTGGAAAATCCAGAACTTGGTGATGGCTTATCTTGTGGTGATATAGATTGTACTTTAGCAAATGAAGTACTGTCATATGGGATTTTGCTTGGTAATGGTGAAGCATCAGTACTGTCAGCAGGGATTCCGCTTGTGAATGGTTTCAAGGTATTGTCCAAGACTAGTGTCTTTTCTGTGTCTGTGGAGGCACCATCTACTGACATTTGTGACACCACAACCTCCTCAAGAGAAGACTTCCTATGGTAAGATGTAAAGGAACCTTCTTTTCTAAAACCATCAGCTAAAGTTTCTGTCTTTAGTATTTGCTCACCGTCATTTAAACTATATGTAATATCAGAATGTTTGATACTACAAGATGAAGGCATCGGCCCGGAGATGGTACTCATTTTCTTGTCCTCTGAAGACAACTCTGAAGATTTTTTGGGATATTTTTGGTTATCTATAAGCCTGAGAAGTGGATCCCCCAAATTGTTCATGTAACTATCAAACTTAGTTCTTGGAGATTCTTTGTTAGCTTCTAATTCAGTGGAGTGTTTTTCATGATGTTCCTGAGCAACATCTGGTTCTGGTTTGGCATCATGTTCTTCTGCATAATAACTGGTCACATGTGCATGGGAATTTTTATTGGTCGCATTGGTATCATTCTTGTCACAGGGAGAAGACTCGGGCGATTCCTGTTCAGCCTTTGTTGGCATGTAGTTTCCGGGGGAGATGATATATCTATGTGGTGAACTAACAGAATCTGTTCCATGGTTCAGCATATTGTGGATCTCTTCAACACCATCAGAACCAGGACCATCTAGATCATAATCATCAAAGGTTGGCGGTAAGGTGTCATCATGTTGTCCCATAATTTCTTCTGTAAGGTCATCATTATACTGTTCTTTCATTAGATGGGCATATGAGCTGGAGCCCTCCTTCACAAGTGAATCACTTCTATGCTGAGGATTAGGACTACAAGGCACCACATTTGACAAAATATCAGAAGATTCAATCCCCTGATGTGACAAAATTAAATGATCAGAAGAACCATTCATGAAGTTAATAACTGCCTCGTGATCATCATGATCTGAGCCATCATCATCAAAAAGCACCGACAAGCAGTCTTTGAACTTCTGTGTTTTATAGAAACTTTGATCAGTCTCTTGCCCATCAAGGAGACTGCACTTTTCATTGTTTTGGTTATGCAAATTCCAATTAATGGTATCTTCAAAAGAATTTTTAGGTGAACTGTGAGTATAGTTTTCTGTTTTCCACGTAACGTTCTCCTGCAAAAGATGAGCACTTTCAGTTTCCATACCCTTGTAAAACTTGTTTGCAACTTCCACCTCGGGAAAAAATGCTTTAGCATCATCAGTGTCCTGATGGTCTAGCACAACTGTAATTCCATCCAAAGAATTTCTTCTAAACATGGAAGAGAAAGAGCTAGTAGAGTGTTCATGAGCCCATTCCTTGGCAACAAAACCATCCTTTCCAGTGTCCCTCTGCAAATTAGGTATGGAAGTGTATTTTTCGGAATCTTCAGACAAAGTATTTGAAAATAAATCCACATCTCTATCTCCTGATATGCCACCATCAAAGAACTGCCCGGATGGAGATGAAATAGACCCACTAGAACTACTTCCAGCACTTCCAAAATCTGCACTTGCTTTACCAAGCATACTAGTAAAGATGTTCTCTGTGATTTCTTCATCTTTCTCTATACCTTGAACATTTAAATTAATTCCAGAGGCGTTGCCAGCATTCTTCGTTTGAGTACTATTTATCTCCATCATATCCTTGACAACCAGATCATTTTGTTTCAAGCTCATGGAATTCTGTTGTTCTTCGTCCATGATGATACTGGTAGATAATTCTGCAACAGAGTCATCCACCCATAACTTATCACTTTGAGAATCTTGTTCGACATCCTGTGATTCAGAAAGATCCTCTCTGGTGTTACTTCCCCTGGATGCAAATAAAATGGCAGCCCTTGCAGCAAGACTTTCCCATTCTGCATCATTGTCCTCCTTAGGATCCTTGACAACAGGTTCCCTCAACTTTGAGCTCATGGATTTCTGAGTTATTCTCTGGGTGTTATGAATAGATGATTCCAGTGATTCAGAAAGATCCTTTCTAGGATCACTTTTCCTGGATGCAAGTATAGCGGCAGCTCTTGCAGCAACACTTGCTCTTTCTGCAGCTTCAGCAGCCACCTGTGCAGCAGAGGTTGCATCTTTGAATTCCAATGTCAAGTTATGCTGATCAGACAACATGTCTTCCCTAGGGGACTGGTAAAATTCCTGCTCTTCAGTTTTGTGTTCTATCCAGAGCATAGATTGGTTGTTAATACATTTGTTTGATGAACCACATTTTAAAACGCTAATATGAGAAAATGGGAAACAAATCATGCCATTTATCTGTACCTGGAGTGCATGATTCAGGCTGAGTATTTTTAACAAATGAATTGCTGGCAGAAAATGAATTGAAACTTGCCTCCAACTTAGCTAATTTATCTTCAGCAAGTTTCACAACTGGTTCATGCTTCGGGATACTCTGGGAATCGAACTGCCCAATTACAGATTCTGTGACAATATTGCTTTGGCTTTCATCTTCAGCAAGTTTCATGACTAACTCATGCATCGGGAAACTCTGGGACTTCGACTGTGAAATTACAGATTCTGAGACCATTTTGCTTGCTTTTTCAAAGGTAGCAGGTCCATCCTGTAAGCAAAGGAAGGAAACTAACATCCTACAACTACAAGTAATACTAGTATATATACGGGATTCCAAACTTAAAAATGACTCAAAATGCTCACCATTAAATTCTCATTAGTCTTCGTGATTTGTTCTTCGAATGATTTTGGTTCCCAGTTTATGCCATTTTCTTTAGCAATTGCAGTTAAGACTCCCACTTTTGTCTCGATATCAGGTGACAGAGCTGACAACTTCCCAATAATCTAAAAAGAAGAAGAGATATCAAAGACAAGTAAAATATATTTGTTTTGTATCTTAACTGAAACGCAAGATAGGATAACTGCTTCTTAGTTGAAATTATGTGATAAAACTTAATTACTGGATTTGTGCAAAAAATAATAGAAAGTGTAATAGAAACGGAATTTTACCATAGGATTAACACCACTATCAGATCTAACTTCAAGAGCTGATGTAATAAATTCTTTTCCATATTTCGCCAAGAAATGTTTGCGAACATGCATAAGTTCTGGGATATCTCCACATCTTTGAGATGCAAATACTACACTCGATATTGCTTCCTTCAGGTCAATGGCACAGGATCTGTAGAAATGTCCAAATATTTGCTAAAAAATTGGAAAAAAATTATAACAATTTAAATTGTTACAACACAAAAGAAACACTGCAACGATTTTTCGTGAAAAATTGTTCACTTTCTTGCAGTGATCTCAAAAAGTTAGTGCAACACTAGTGCATTTTCATCCTTCTATAAACAAAGTGTAAATAAAAAAACTCACAGAAACCATAAAAAGGTAAACCAAGTACATGAGGATACTACGAAGTACCAATATCTGATAATGGTGATGGTCCATATACACACAGCCTCACTCCGGCACATAGAGTGATTACTTCCATGACTAAGTTGAATCCACCAAAAAGAATAATTACAATTAGAATAATAAAGTACTATGATTTCATCCATCTATTCTATTTCACTAAGGGAACCTAACTTTGGAATAGTGAATTCCTTTAGTGAGTTCTGTTACTTAAAAAATTGATATTGTTTATCTTGTGGTGCATTTAAAGTGGACATGCCAATCAAAGTCTAATAAGTGCAGAAACTTAACAAGTGTCATAAACATTATACATTCTTTTAATTGTATAACATCATAGACCAAATAAAATCTAATGTCTGCTAACAGATGTAGAACGCTTCTCGTGGATCATAGTTCAACCACTAATTCAGATGATATAAAATCACTTTCCAAAACCACAAGCCTTTTTTTTCCTTTTTAAGCAAAAGTTTTGCACTCATTTGGATTCGAATCTGAGATTCCCCAACTGAAGTAATAATCATATACTGAATGAACTATACTTTGTTCGATGCCAAAACCACAAACTGGGTAACTTAAATTCCATAACTATGTTAACATCTAGTTTGTATACTAGCATATTTTATTATCTTACATCAACAAAATTTTAGTTAAATATAAATCACTGCTACATTTTTAAAGAAAATACCCCTTTTCAAGTTTTTTTTCTTAAAGTTAGTTTCTTAAAGATATGAGCCTCTCTAGTAGGTTGGCCCAGACCCAAGCCTAAATGGTTTTGGGCCATCTATAGCCAAACTTGTTGACCCATTGACTTCACATACCACTACCTAACTATAAATATCCCTCTACATAAGGACCAAGGTATACATTAACTTTCTTCTATACCTAAAAACTTGATCTTCACCCTAGATAGTCTTTGATTTAGGCTTTGGAGGGATCCCGACCAGTTAGGTGGTGTCTTCTTTCTCTCTCTCTCCCTCTCTTAGGCTCACCAGAATCAATCTCTTGTCGACCGATTCGGAGCATGCCGACCTCCCTCGAGCAGCCCACAAGTAGATAGGCATATCAAGTTAGCAGCATTGAAGGGGCAAAATTAGTTGGCATCGTTTATGAAACCAACAATGAAAGAGATCACCCTTATTAATTCCACGTGCCCTTTACTAAGTAGGGGATAGACATCCTAGGACCCTTTTCAAAGGCACCTAGGCAGTTGAAGTGCCTCATCGTCTTGGTCGACTACTTTACTAGATAAGTAGAGGCCGACATCGTAGCCAAGATCACACAGACCAACAGACCAGAGGTTTCGTCTTCAAGGCTATCATCTATTGCTTCAAGGGTACTTTTGACTATCATCACGGACAACAACACATAATTCACTAGCCCAAACTTTTGCACCTTTTGTGAAGAGCATAACATCAAGCCAAAGTTTACTTTGGTCGCCCATCCCCAAACGAGTTGCCAGACAAAGGTCACTAATAGAGCCATCATGCACACCATGCTCACCAAGTTAGAAGGTGTAGTTGACCTCTAGGTCAACTATGTCCCAAATGTGTTGTGCGCATATCGAACGATCTTGTCCATCACGATTCATGACCACAGAGACACCTTTCTTCCTAGCCTTTGGAGTAGAGGCAATTATACCAACAGAGGTGTTCGTCCCTAACTACTATCTACTCTACTTCGAGGTGGCCGACAATGAAGAAGACAACTGACCAAGCAAGGATTTGCTCGAAAAAGCTCAACTCTAGGCCTAAATCCAGATCGCCACCTAGCAACAATGGATGATTAGATATCAAACACAACGAATCTTATCGCTCCCGATTGAGGTGGATGATCTCATGCTTAGGTGCACAGATGTTTCGAAGCATGACCTCGATCGTGGTAAAATAGGAAGGTGCCTATGTGGTCCTAGAAACAATCTATTAGTGATCCAGGAAGATTCAAGAGATGCAGTTGTTGGAAGACTGAGTCTTATGGCATCATGTGAATGGAGATGAACATAGTGTTCCATGTTTTGCATGCATGTAACCAAAGCCATGTTGGGTAGTGGTTGTTATTTTTTTTAGCATTTGTAATGCCTATAAAAAAGGCAATAATTGTTAGCTTAGGGACACGTTTTTCTTTTTCCTATCGTGATTGCACTGTGTTGCTTCTCTAATAAAAGAAATCCTAATAGAAAATTAGTTTTTCTCTTCCATCGACAATTTTGAATCTAGTGAGTGGCTGAGCAACTTATTCCTTCTCATTTGGATCAAGTTGGTATTTAGGGCCACATTTAGGTGTATGGTATTAACCAACTTTGGTTACAAGACAATCAAAGAGCCTTTTTTAGTCCTTTAGCAACATAGACATCCAAAGAAAAAGGTTGAGGCGGCAACAACCATGTAAGGAGGACAAGACAATACGCCTATCCAAGTCGAGCTTACAACCAAGGTTGAACAATTGTCCAGCCAACTCGAGACCATATTGAAATGGATACAAACCCAATCCATGTTTGAAGAAATGAAGGAGAACTACAACAAGTCTTGTTGACAACAAGACGGAAGTAGTTCCGAATAGGAAGAGGACGACGATGTTGATTGGAATAGCTTCCCGTATTTCACGGAAGAGAAACCCAAGCCATTCAAAGTAGAGGCCAAGATTGACATCTCGACGTATGAAGGCGCCATCGATGTTGAGAAGCTGGATTCCTGGATAGATCAACTTGAGATGTACTTTACTCTGTGGGTTTAGTAGTCTTGTAAAGGTCACATTCACACTACTTAAGTTGTCCAATCATTTCCTTGTATGGTGGAATGCATACCTCAAGAACTGTGGTGATCACAAGGTGACTTAGTTCACTCAATTGTTGCGACAAGAGTTTTATCCCATGGTATACGAACAAGATTGTTGGTTGAGATGGCATAACTTAAGGTTATGACAAGACCACATGGTGCAAGATTGCACCACAGGGTTCCAACAGCTTGTGGTACTTGGAATATCTCTTGAACACGAGGACAACTTCACAAAATATGTCGCTGACCTATCTCGACAAATACAAAACAAGATGCAATTATATGGAGCTTATGACATCACCAATGCAAGTAACATAGCCAAAACTATAGAGCTTAAGAACTAACCTACACAACAAAAGGTGGGCGAGAGTAGCAAGAAGGGAGGTTATAGAAAAACACTCCATCAGACTGAGGATTCCAAGAAAGGTAACTCTACCTCCGCTTCTTCATTTAATCTATTTTGTGATCCTTGCAAGAGGATGGATCATAAGAAAAATGGGTGCTGGAAGCTCCATCTAGAGTTGTTCGCCAAGACATAGAAGAAGGACAACGAAGGCAAGAGGACAATAGCCACAGCCACAGCCACAACTAATGATGCCATCGAAGCTGGACAAGTAGATGAGGCTGACATAAGCTTGTCATTGATGGCACTGCCAACGGAAACGGCAACAAGCAGACCAGAAGAGGAACTCTTCACCATGCAAATCCAAGTAAAACAGGAGGTGATCAAGGCAATCATAGATACAGGCAACCAGAAAATTTTAATCTCTGCTAGCCTAGTCCAAAGGTTGGGCTTGGAAACCACACCACATCCCCAACCTTATCCGCTTGGGTGGATCCAGAAGGATGTAGGGTTGCAGATCACCCAGCAATGTAAGTTTCGATTAGCCATCACAAGCCAATATGTCGACAAAGTGGCATGCAAAGTAGTACCATTGACATCTATCATGTGATTCTTGGCAGTCCTTATCTTTGACGTCGCAACGACGTCTGCTACTGGTGCACCCAGAAGTTCCAGTTTGTGAAGGATGGAAGAAAGTATCTCATCAACAAAGACAAGATTAAACCAAATGTGGACTTGGTCACTGCTTGTCAAGCTAAACGGTTAGTGAATGTTGGGCACAAGTTCGTGCTAATCATGATATGCAAAGTGGAGAAGAAACACCAACTGCATCGGCATGAACAACACCATGCACATGTCCATTCTCTTGCATCGACCAAACAGGAGCATGAAGACAAATTAATGAAACTTCTTATGGAGTATTCAAATCTATTTGAGGATGTTCATGGACTACCACCAAAGAGTGGTGTGGAGCATGATATCCAATTAATATCTGATGCTACATTACCCAATATCGGTATATATCACAACTCCATTCTAGAAAATGAAGAAATCAAGAAGCAGGTGAACTAAGATGTTGGAGAATGGCATTATCAAATCCAGCAGTTCACCTTGTGGTTCACTAATGGTGTTGGTGCCAAAGAAAGACGGCAGTTGACGTATGTGTATCGACTATCGAGCGCTTAATAAGATTACCACCAAGAACCATTACCCACTCCTACACATAGATGATCTACTAGACCAGTTGAAGCATGCAACGATGTTCACAAAGCTTGACCTTAAATTAGGCTACTATCGAGTTCGTGTCTGGGAGGACGATACCTAGAAGACAGCCTTCAAGACACAAAGACTCTTTGAGTGGTTGGTGATGCCGATCAGGCTGTGCAACACCCCTACTACCTTAATGAGGCTCACAAATGATATCCTTTGGCCCTTCGTTGACGATTTTGTCATTGTTTATCTGAATGACATCCTTATATATAGTAGATCGTGAGACAAGCATCTAATACACAAACGGAAGGTACTTGAGCTATTGCAACAGAATCATGTCTTGATTGCAAAAAGTGTGAGTTTAGGAGGAAGACTCTAATGTATCTCAGTTTTATCGTGGGAAATGGCGAGGTATGTGTGGACCTTGATAAGGTAAAGATCATTTCAGAGTAGCCAAGACCCCAAATTGTAATAGAGTTATGGAGCCTCATGGGTGCATGCCAATATCTACGTAAATTCATTAATCATTTTTCCATATTGGTTTCTCCATTACATGCATTAACTAAAGGTCAACCAAAAATTTGAATGGTTGGCCAAACATGAGGACACATTACTATTGCTGAAGAAGAAAATCAGTGAAGCTCCTCTCCTTGCACTTCCTCATTTACAAAAGCCGTTCGAGCTGGACACCGATGCATCCGACTATGCTATGGGTGTAGTATTAATGCAAGAAAGATGTCTGGTTGCTTACTATTCAGGGATGTTTCAAGGTATACAAAGGAACTATCCAACTTATGACAAGGAAATGCTTGCACCACATCAAGTGGTGAAGCATTGGCGAGTTTATCTTCTGGGCAAAGAAACAATCATCCACACTGAACATTAACCTTTGCAATATCTACAATCTCAATCCAAGTTGCAGCAATTCAACTTCGTAATCAAATATAAAAAGGGAGTACATAATCACCTAGCAGACATGTTGTCCTGATCCCCTATTCCAGTGCCATGCCTGACCAGTTCCATATAGCTACAACCAACGAATCATGAAGATTATAATGCATCGTACAAGGACAGAGAGTTACAAAATGCCTTAGATGATATAGCCACTCAAACACCAACTGACTTCATCTTGCAAGGAAGGATACTGTGCACGAGAGATCGCCTATGTGTGCCTGGTGCTAATGAACATGTGTGTTGGATACATGAAGTAAACTTGCCCAAGATTGCCGGACATTTTGGTGCGACTAAAATCATCCAGAATTTGTAGCGGTACATCTACTAGCCAAAGATGCAACAAGATGTGGCCTGATATGTGCAAGGATGTGTTTGTGCAGCACGTTGAAGCCTTCAAATTGCAAGCTTGCTTTATACACTCCTTTGCCAGTGTCAAATTGTCTATGGGAAAGAATTTTTTGGGTGGCTTACCAAAGACTTGACTAGGTAATGATTACTTATTTGTGGTCGTAGATCACTTTTGAAAAATGGTGGTTTTAACTCCTTGTACGAAGACCATCACTGGTGAGGAAGCAGCTCAATTGTTCTTTGAGAATGTATGGAAGATATTTGAATTACCCACTTCAATTATCTCCGATCATGATAGCCATTTTCTTAGCAAATTTTAGTTGTTAATATAGGCCAAGATGGATACCAAGGTGAAGTGGAGCACTGCCTTTTATCCTCAAATAGATAAGCAAACGAAAGTTGTGAACCACACTCTCATACATCTACTATGAGGATACAATGCTTGCCATCCAAAGACCTAGGACGAGAGTATTTCCTTCATCTAGTTTGACATTAATCACACAATGCATAGTTCAACAAATCTCCATTTGAGGTGTGCTTAGGATTCCTTCCATAAAGTCGATTCGACCATGAGTTCGCCACAGAATAGTTACAACAAAGTGCACAGGAAGAACAAGATATGACCAAAGCTCAATGTTTCTTGCAAAACATTAGGAAGATGCACCATGAGGTTGAACAACAACTATTGAAGTCACAACAAAAATACAAGGCATGCCATGGCAAGCATTGTACAAAAGGAAATTTTGAGTGTGATGATCTCGTTTGGTTACATTTGCATCAAGATCAACTAAAAGGTCACCGATACATTTTGGTCCATTTCGAGTCTTACGCATGACCGGTGACAACACTTGCAAGTTAGAATTACCCATACATATGGAAATGTACTTAGTGCTCAACATTGAGAAGCTTAAACTCTTCCAGCCTTCGATGTTGGATGAGGAATCCAATGAGGTTTTACCAACAATGGAAGATCTCCAGGCCATTGAGGTTATGATATTGGAACACAAGTTTGCTAATACGAGGCTAGGCACTCGAGAATCGTTCAAGGTTGGTCAAAAGGGGCAAAGACCTAGTGCTACAAAGTGGTTCACAAGAGAGCTTGGCCAAGCAAAGTTCCCACACTTGAAATTTGAAAGCTTACAGGAGTAAGCTCCTTCTAAAAAAAAGGGAGTCGTGATCCAAGAGGATTCAAGAGACGCAGTCGTTGGAAAATCGAGTCTTGAGGCTTCATGGGAATGGAGATGGATGTGGCGTTCCACGTTGTTTTGCATGCATTTAACCTACACCATCATAAGTGATGATTCTTATTTTTTTTAGCATTTGTAATGCCTATAAAGAAGGTCTTAGCTGTTAGCTTAGGGACACTTTTTTTTTTCTTGTTGTGATTGCATTGTCTTGTATTGTATTTCCAATAGTAGAAATCTAAATAGAAAATTAGTTCTACTCTTCCACCTACTATTTTGAATCTAGTGAGAGGCTTAACGACTTATTCCTTCTCATTTGGATTAGTCCGGGGATACATATTGCTTCCACCACTTGTTAACCAAGGAAGCAAAAGATGCCACCTTACCGTGCCCATGGAATGCAATCAACTTGAGGAAATATTACCCACGAGAAGTTGTATTTATACTTTCAGATATATCAATAAAAATACACTTCCCCTTATAAAGTGCTTCACTTTCTCTCTAAAAAAGCTAAGAAAAACTCTAGGTTAGGGGAGAGGGCCACGCCTTCTACCATGGCAACAAGGAAGATGACGACCAAGTGGACAAAATCTACTTTGTAGTCCATTGTTATAGGCTAAACTCTGAAGTAAGGGACTCCTCATATGGGTCTATTTAGTCGATTGGCCCAGACTAGGCACAAAGAGATTTGGGTCACTCACAACCAAACTTGCTAGCTCACTTATACCTTCTACTAGTTAGCTATAAATATCCCTTCACACAAAGACCAAGGTATGCATTAACTTTCTTCTACACACAAAAACCCACCCAAAAACTTGATTTTCATCCTAAATAGTCTCTTACTTAGGCATCAGAAGGATCGCAACTGGCTAAGTGGCACCCTTCGACTACCTTTTTGTGCTCTCTCTCTCTCACTCACTCACAGGCTTGCCTAGACCGACCTCTCACCATTCGAGGCGTATCGATCTCCCTTGAGCTTGGCCCACAAGTAGACAAGCGTGCCAGCTCAGCAACATCGAAGAGGCAAGACCACTTGACTTTTTCAACATCATGGCAAAGAGATCAAAATGAGCTTCCACATAAAAAAAACATCTTACTACTAGAGCTTATGAAAGAGAAGAAATAATAGATATATTTAAAGATTAAAGGATCATATGTATTATACATACTTTTGGGACTCAATTATGTCTAAGCGTGCAATAATGAGTTCGCAGTACAACCCAAGGAGCTCATATGCTGACATGGTCTTCTCCTCATTGATGACATGTTCAACCTGAAAAATGGCATCCAATGCAAGTAAGCAATTAATAAGGAACCATTATTAACTTAAGATGCACTATGGACAAATTAAACATTTTCTAATTCTAGTATTCCTTTCACAAGCAAGTGTACCAACATCAGACCACTGCCTCAAAAAGCAAATCATTTTGTAAAAACTGGCAAATGACAGTTTGTGATTTCCAAAGTAAAGAATTCAAAGACTAGAATCACAAGTGGAATTAAATCTTTTAATTTCTCATTTGTCCAGATTGACAAATAAAGCACATTGTGGAATCTAGGAAAACGATCCATGATCTTTTGGTGAATGGAATGTCCAAAGGTTCATTAAACATTGGTAGAGGTCTTCGACAAGCAAATCATCATATCTATTTTTCAAGGGAGAATATGTTTGCCTTTTGTGTGGCTGGACTAAAGAACATCAATGGTGGAAACAATGGGACATAGGGAATGTGAATCTGATTTACGATACACCAATGACAAATTGATCTTTTGTAAGGTTTATGAAGATTCTTTTCTTTCTACTTGAGATTTTGTGTTTTCAGATGACTACATAATCTGGCCGTTATCTAATCTGATATCGGCTGGATTCTCTGATCCTTGGATGTATACTACGTGGCCCAGGGTAAACATGTGCAAGAGGGTTGAGGATAATGATGGGTCTCGAAAGTAGGAGGAAACAATAGGCTGTCGGAGTATTAACGTCAGAAGCGGAAGATGGGACGAATTGAAGAAGACAGGGCAGAACAATAATTGTAGAACAAGGGAGGTGAAGCAATGATGATAACTTTCAGAGAAGTGCTGAAAAGGAGGCATTATCCCATCCGAGCCTCGGGTAGGACACCAGCAGAAAGCTTATGATCACTTCGTCTCCGGAGAAAAAGGCATGCAATTTTTACCCGCTCAATCCATTTAACATTCACTTCTTCCAAATATTGATTTGAGCGTCCGAACATCTCCGACCAGAGCCCTCTGGTCTGAGGATTTTTGACCTACTGTTTCTTCTTAGCAGGCTATCGGGCATGAGCTACATCTCAACCGTCAGTTCCCTCCTTGGCTCATTAGTGCCGCATCATAATCCATAAAACATCTCTCCATTCCATGAAGAAAGGAAAATGAAAGTTCAAATTTGTCCAACAGAAAAAGAAAATCTGACCCGTATCCTGGCAGCCTGGTCCTGGCCGGCTGCGAGGAGTGGAGCAATTTCTCTCTTCAACTTCAAGACCGCTTCCGCTTTCTTGTTCCTCAAAAGCTTTATTCGAGACATCGCAAGCCTCAACGACGTCTTGCTGCAAAAACGAACCACAACAACAACAACAAAAAACCAACTTCAGGCACACAAGTGAAGGATTCAGCAACAAAGAACGATGAACTTAAAAACCAATTTCCACCAAAACCAAATAAGAAAGATCAGATTTTGACCAAAACCCACAAATTGAAATCACAAAAAAGGAACAAGTACGACCCAAAAACCAATCTTTTCAGCAATTAAAAAAAAAAGACAACAACAACAGATATCATCGTCATCGAACAGATCGAATCAGCAAAAACTACAAGCAAAAATAGAAAAAAAAAGGGAGAAGAAAAGCTCACCATTTATCGGGCTTGAAGCCCCTGTGAAGCAACTTCTTGGCAGATTTCGATTTCGACTTCAAATCGAACCCCATCGATGGATCCTATTGGGATCCTCCTCTGGGTCTACCACTCCATCTGGGGTCTGGGAGTCGAGGAAGAGGAAACCGATTTCGAGAGAAGAAGAGGAGAAAGACGAAGAAGAAGAAGAACGGGAATTGAATTCCACATTCGATCCCCCACCACCACAACGAAGACGATGGAGACTGGCATTTTGTTTGGAAGAGAAGAAGACCGGCAGAGGGAAAAAACGTGGGCTTTCGATTTTTCCCGGGGGATTTTGTTTCTTGGTGGACGGATTTGCCCTTGGTGTCACATGAAAAAAGATCGGTATGACTTTTCTGGAACTAAAAAAAGTCAAAAATCCCTTGAGATCAGTGATGAAGATATTGCACGTAATCTTGTACGTATATAAAAGCGCATATATATATATATATTTGGTAAATTATAGTTTACTCACTCAATTATTCAACTTTTTTGGTTGGTACTTAGGGTTTTTTTTATTTACAATTTATTTCCTTTAACTACGGTAAATTACAATAAAATCTCTTTTGAAGTCAACAATGTGAATTTTGTACTTAATTTGATTGTTTTGTCGTCAACCATTTGAGACCCTTCTTCCTCACGTTAAATAAACGCTTGTCCTAAATAATCCCTTGTCCTAAATAAATCCGATGAAACTCTTTTTCTCTCTTTTTCTTTGCACTTCACCTACTAATGTGAATCTCATCCACGTATATCCTTTTTGAGAGGTATTCGTCGGAAAGCTCGAGCTCTTCTCTGTAAATCTTGTATTCTTCCTAGCTATTGAGAAGGAGGAGGAATCCTTTCAAGCTAAAACTTGTCGCCACTGAGGAGGAGAAAGAGGAGCACTTCTACTTTGGTTGTTGTTACTTAGGAGTTGAGGAGTCATCCTTGAGGTATGGAAAATAGGAAAAGAGGAGTCATCCTTGAGGTATGGAAAATAGGAAAACTGTAGTCGCACCTTGTTTTAATCGTTGAGTAGGATTTTATAACACCCAACAAAAAATCGTTGTGGTTGGGTTTTCTTTCTCATCCTATTAAAAAACCCTAAGCCATGTGAGACCTTAACTCTAATTCCAATATAAAATCGTATTTTAAACCTTATTGTACGTGATGTCTTAATAGTGGTCTCAATTTTCAATTACCTTTATTACATTGATTGTGTTGATTATGATCTTCCATAGAGGATATTTAATTGTGGTAGTTGTTTATTAACTTTTTTTAACTTGTTATTCCGTGATTGTGCTATTGTGGGCCCAAGTGTTCTTATTTGTTTATTCTTACACTTTGAATAATAATTACATGGTAGTTGTATGCTTCTATTCTTTTTGTCTGTTTTTTTTTTTAATATCGGTATGCATATATTTTCTCCTTGTGGTCTGTGAGATTCGAACCTGGGAGGGAGGTAGAAGTTCCACTCCTCCTGGCCAACTACACCATAGTAGTTGGTTCTATTCTTTTTGTCTGTTCTTGTTTGTTATTTGATTTTTTTAGTTTGTTTTCAGATGGATAAGAATTACACATTAGAAGTACATCATAGTGGTTTTTTCGTTGAACAACTAAAAAGGCATATGTGCGAGGAAAAGTCTGGACATTTATAAGAGGAGTACATTTTACAATAGACATCATAAAGGAGTATATTTTACAATAGAATTCCTAGTTGTGATTTGGACATTGGACTGATTATTATTGAAAATGATATTGGTGTTCTTGGTATGTTTAATGATTATGTAGCCTCATTATGTGTGGTTATCTATGTGGTGAATGTTGAAGTAATAAAAGATGAATGCAATGTGCAGTCACTACTTAGTGATGCTTAAATGGTTTGTGATATTGATGATTCTTTATATGAAAGAACCACTAGTGAAGGTTTGACTAAAGAAGAAAGTGAAGATGACTTTCTTATTGAAGAGCATGTAAACTTGGAGAAGGAAGTGCAATCGAAAAGCACAAAGGGAAAGGCTATTGCAAAAAAAGAAATTGATTATCACAATGAAGAAGAGGTATCAAGAGATGAATTGAAAAGTTTGAAAGGGTTTGATTATAGTGAGGAGAATTACCCTTCATTTTAACTTGAGAACCTCAAAATAGTGAAGAACATGAAGTTCAAGAATCCAATTGAGTTTAGAAAGGCAATAAAGGATGCCAACATTAAAGAAGGTTGTAATTTAAAGTACATAAAAAATGTATACCAAAAAGTGACAGTAGTGTTGTAACATCCTGAAATTCAAAAAGGATATAATTAAGAATGTGCCATGTAATCTTGGATTTAATTATTAATGGACGATGTTGGTGAATGTGACATTTGTGTGATGTTCTTCCAACTGGCTTGTGGTCTAATTAGCTCAGTTCATAATAGTTCAGGCGAATAGACCAGGTGCATAGTCTAGGTGCATATTCCAGGCACATAGTACAGGCGTGGATCAAGAGTGAGTACTTAAGCAAGTACTGTCAACGAGTTTACCCGACACGACTTGTCGACATGTAGCAGAAATACAATATCACGTAGTAAAAACACAGTGAACGTTGCTCTACACCTGTTGCTGCCTAGCTTGCGCCGTCCACTGCACCGCACCGCCTGCGTCGCCTGGACAAGGCCATGCCCTATTGTGCCGAGTGTTTGCCTCTCCGTACGTCATTGTCAACTCGGATCATCAAGCAACTGTCAATAGCGGTGGGGTCTATAAAAGGAGGCCGATCCCCGCCACTGCAAACAATGAACTAGAAGCGTGAGAGGTGTGGGAGGAGATGAGGAAGAGAGGAGAGGTGGGAGGGTGGAGAGAGGAGAAGAACGCCAACAAACTGAAACCCATACGCGTCCTACCCTCTTCTCCTTCTATATTTAATCTAAATTTCTAGGATTCGTGTAATGTAGCATGCTATGAGCTGTGTTTGGTCTGAATAATAAGAGTTCAGTGGTTTTTCGATGATTTTCCGGTGAGGTTTTCTGCTTTAGAGCTTTTCTGCAAAATGTCTTGCGCGACTTGTTAGCGAGGCTAATAAGCGCGAGCTGTGGGCACGACCTAGAAGCAGTTATAGGTAGCGCATATTGTTGGCACAGGGAATCAACGAGTGTTTCTAGCACGACTGACTGACGCGAGTCACGTAGGTCAATAAGCCTAGTTCTGTTCTTTAAGCATAATTAGTGATTTCCTCAAGTTATAATAATTTAAGAATAATACTAAAGATTTGCACTTATAATATTTCAGAAATTGGCTTTGAATTTGGAAAGATTTCTATAATGAAAAGTGTTTTCGAAATGATTTCGAAAAGAGGTGCATGCTTTTGAAAAGGATTTTTTTTGTGATTTTTGGTCGAATTCGCTTGGCAATAGGGCAATAGCCGATTAGGTGTATGAGGCCTCTATAAAATCGGTACGTACTCTACGACATGATTGTCGACGACGGACATGGGTGAAAATGACTGTGACTCTTTGAGGTATTATAGGACCAAAGTGAAAGAGACTGGTCCACTCTCTTTATCCGGTGATAGCAGGGCCTGGAGTTGTGAGTCCCTGGGTGTCTAAGCTCCAGAGGGCGTTGTGAAGACACACCCCGTGCATGTTTGTGTGACCTATGGGGTCATGGTACTGTAAGGTCTACAAGGCTGAGGTGGGTGGACTCCTACGTGGGATAGTTCACTGCGGCAATCTAGTAGGGTCAAGGTTGATACCTCGCCAACTACTTATAGCTGAGTCGGTTACCTGTGGCCAGGTAACGCAATGGGTTTTAGTCAGATTGTGTGCGCTTGGTTTTGAGTTAGAACTGACATTTGATTTTGTGGTTTTAGCCAGATTCTAGTTTTGTAATTTTTAGCTAGTTTCTAGCCAAAGTTTAAATATAACTGAATTGTATACTATTTTAGGCTAGATTCTAGTTGAGGTTTTGTTTCCTTAGATGCATGGAAATTTTCAAGAAAAGAAATATTTGGAAAGGCACATTTATGCAATAGAATTCTGTTGTGATTTGATTGCTACTGGTCTAGTTTTGTGTGTTTACTGTGGTTTTGGTATGTGCGTGCTGGGTGACTTGAGGCCACTTACATGTTTTGTGTTTTAATTTTCAGGTGCAGATCTAACTGTAGTCCAGTCTTGGTGCACATTAAGGAGCCATTAGCTGCACATAAGGTTCTGGGTAGTTGTTTATTTACTTTATTTTAGTTTAATTCTATTAATTAGTTAAATGGATAGTATTGATGCTGATTTGTGATATACCAGGGAGTTGCAAGTGTGTGCAAAGGAGTGTAGCTATAGGGTGCATGCTTCTTAGACATTAGAGGAAAGAACCTTTCAGATTAAGACAATGAATTCCATCCATAATTGTGTAAAGGATTACAATATTCACCTAGCCACATCTAGTTGGTTGGCTGAATTGTACATGGAAACATTAAGAGATAATCCTTCTTGGAGTGTAGTGGCTATGCAAAAGACTTTATTGAGAGATCGTTGGTTGGAGGTTTCTTTCATGTAACTATATAGAGCAAAGAGGAAGGCGTCGTCTTTAATAAAAGGGAGTCACAAAGAACAATATAATAAGATAAGGGACTATTGCAATATCCTAATACAGACAAATCTAGGTACAACAACAATTTTGGAGGTAAAGAGACAATGTTTGATGGTCCAACAATTTTTCAGTGGTTCCTTTTATATTTTGCAGCAATGAAAATTGGGTGACAACAGGGTAAACCTTCATAGGGTTGAATGGATGTTATCTTTCAATTCCATTTGAAGGTATAACAGTAAGTGTTGTAGGAAAGGATGCTAATAACCAAATGTATCCAATTGCACTTGTTGTGGTAGAGGCTGAGACATAAGAGCTATGGATCTGGTTTTTGTAAACACTTTTAGAGGTTGTAGGGATGCCACATGAAGAATGGATCTTTATAAGTGACAAATAGAAGGTACATGTTAATTACATGATATCTTTTCAATTATAAGTTTGTTATTACATTTGTTAATTACAGGATACTTTTGAATTACATGTTTTTTATTACATTTGTTAATTACATGATATGTTCTGAATTAAATGTTTCTTACTAACACTATTATTTTTTGAATTGTAGGGTCTAGTAGAAGCATTTGAAATTGTCTTGCTAGGGTGTGATCACAAGCATTGTTGTAGACATCTTTATGATACTACAAAAGCTTACAATACTGCTGAATTTCAGCAATATATAGTAGATTTGAGGAAGGAAGAATCCTACGAGGAACAACTTTTCATTATTCGAATGCTATGCCTACGTGACTTTGGGCAAGGTTAGTATTTAATGGTAGGTGCAAGTGTAATTGTGTATAATACAATATTTCTGAGTGTTGGAATAAGTATATACTCAAGGTTAGAGATAAACCTATAAATGGGTTAGTTGAACATGTAAGAAAGCAATTGATGGCAAGGCTTCAAAGAAAGAGAGATGTTGAGTATAAGGCACTTGGATTGCTTTGTCCTAGGATTCAAAATAGTCTTGAGAAGATTAAAAAAGATTTCAGATATTATGATGTAATATTTGTAGGAAGCATGAAGTTTAAGGTGAGTAATAAAAACAAGTCCTATGAAGTGGACTTGATGGAGAAGACTAGTGGATGTAGGTAATGGGAGACTTCAGGCATTCTTTGTACTCATACTGTGGTTGCCATCTTTTTAAATAAGGAGATGCTTGAGATATATGTGAGTTCATATTATTACAGATCTACTTTTGCAAAAATGTATGAAGACTTGATGTTTCTTGTTCCAGACATGACCCAATGGCCCAAAGGTGACACTAATGAGATACTACCTCTTGCAAAAAGAATTCAATCAGGTACAAAGAAAAGAAGGAAGAGTGATGATGAAGTTTAGGGACCACATTTCATTACAAAATTCCATCAAACCATTACAAGCAGCAAATGTGGAGAAATAAGACGTAATAAAGCTACTTGCATGTTATTTGATAAATCAGCAAAACAGTTATGGGAGAAGCTAAAATTCAAAGAGGTCTACTCAAAATATTGTGAAGAAGGCAAGTGCTAGAGATATACTTTTTCTTCTGAGTTTGTTCTTTCTTGAAGGAAATCTAAACTTTGAGAAATCTATTTTGAATTGAAATATAATCTAATTTGAGAATTTGACTATAATGTCATGAAATCTCTTTACTTAGAACTTCTGAACATAAATTAGTTTGAATTAGATGTTTTCAATCTTTTGAGAATCTAAACCTTTTTACTAGCATTCTTCTATTCATCCATAGGTGGCAGAGGTATTGGCTCTTCATCCATTAATAAAGATGGTAGATGTAAGGGCAGGCCTCGAATGCTGCGGCTGCAAAGGGGAGCGCTAGTTGAGGCACCGATGGAAGCCGGATCTGCAGCGAGAGCTGAGGAGTTGACGTCGACGATTGAGGAGGAAGTATCGGTTTAAAAGGATGCCTTGAAGCCTATAAATTGGCGACTCGATCCCTTGTAATGAGCAAGAGTTGAAGAAGAAACAGAAGAGAGAATCAGTGGGAGAAGAGGAGGAGGATTACTAGAGGACGTAAGCCACTCGTGGGTTGTCGATCTTGGCAAGGAGGCTGTCGAAGCACGGAGGAGATCATCGGAGAGATATGTATGTGTATGGGTTACATTAGTTGGATTTTGGTGGACGTGCTTTCTTTGGGTTCGTTGGGTGTAGATAGACATGGAAATCGGGCCGGACCGGCCCAGGCCCCCTCTGCCCAGCCCGGGCCCGGAAAAAATCTAACGTGGGCCGGACCGGGCCAGGCCCGTCGCGGGCCGCGGGTCGTGCCGGGCCAAACGGGCAGGCCCGCCAAGGCCCGCGTAGTAGGTCCAATTTGGCCCACGGAAAACACCGGGCCGGCCCGGCCCGCGAACAGTAACGGAAAAAAAAAAACAGTAACGGACCGGGCCGTGAAACAGTAACGTAAAAAAAAAAAACAAAACAAAACAGTACCGGGCCGGGCCGTGAAACAGTAACGTAAAAAAAACAAACAAACAAACGGGTCGGTAATAATAATAAAAAAACAAGCAACGGTCCAATGGACCGTTGCCTTTTACTGTAGCCAACAGCTACTTTTAAAAAATAATAAAAAAACAAGCAACGGTCCAATGGACCGTTGCCTTTTATTGTAGTCAACGGCTACTTTTAAAAAATCTTTTTGGCTGTTGCATTAATATATTTTTTTTCTTTTTCTTTTTTAAATCTCTAATTTTAACCTATAAATAGGGCCTCCTACCTTTCATTTTTTCCCACAACTCTCCTCTACAAAATTCTCAACTCTTTTCTACAAAATTTTGCTAATTCTCAAAAGAAGATTTTCAAGTGAAGATTTTGCTTTGGCTTTGGATTCTGCCCGGTCTTCTGCTCTCCAGACTCCAGTCTCCACGCAACAGTAGCTGAGCCAGCAACATCAAAATTTCTTTACTTCTAATCCCTCTAAATTCTTTACTTTTAATCCCTCAATTTTTGGGTTTTGGTTTTTGTGGGTTAAGGGTTTTATTAAAATTTTTAATATTAAAATGGAAAATATTGGTAATATTGGTACCCATGATTATATCCCTAGTATGGAGTCAGATAATCCTCAAAATACCCAACAAATACTTCACAATCCACAGCCACAAAAAAACCTAGGAAACAAAGTTCTTAGGTTTGGGAGCATGTTACATTAGATCCTATAGATCAAACTAGGTGTTACTGTAATTATTGTAATACCACATACACATGTCCTAGG
>JAMKQA010017759.1:0-54765 GCA_024699735.1 Posidonia australis | reverse complement strand
CATATATATATATATATATATATATATATATATATATATATCATAAGTTAGCGGGTCCACGGGTCTACGGGTTTGGATTTTTTTAGACTCAGACCCGACCCACTAAGTGAGCGGGACTAACGGGTTCGGATCCACAGGTCTTATTTTCAAGACCCAGACGCAGATCCAACGAGTCCAGACCCACGGGTCTGGGTCTAGACCCGACCCTCCTAGGTAGAGGCCAGTGGGCACTTTGTCCTCATTGGACTTTCAAATAAAAAACAGTACATTAAGTATAATATTTTGTAAATAACCCTTAAAACCTCGGTTACTCTCATTCCCTCGCATCCCTCTTGGCCTCTCCCACGCTTCAACTCTCTACCTCATCTCTCTCGCGACGGGTGCCCTATTTCCTAATATCAAGAGATGGTGCCATAGCCGCCAGATGAGTGACGACGACGGGCGACAGCTCTCCTTGATTCCTCCTCCACAGACCACAGCCCACAAGACCAACGTCCAACTCCAACCGTCCTTCGTCCAAGAACCACCCTGTCTAGTGTCCACAGGCGGGCGACAACGACGGGCGACGACCATCTTGCCGGCATACTCTAGGTTAGGTTTTCCCCTTCAAAACATTTTCTTTCTTCTTCTTCATGTTCCTCCTCTACTTTCCTTTCTTGAATAGTCCATCTGTGTTCGGTACTTCAGTTGATTGTTTTCTGAAATCTAACTTCTCGTACTACTAGTATGATCCTCTTGTACACTATTTATTTCATCCTACAATAAGGTCATCAGGACTTCACAAATTCTGAACCATCCTAGTATTCCATTAACTTCAACATAAAAACTCCACAACCATTCTTGATAGACATGAAATTTTTTATTTAATTTGTTGAATGGCAAAAATAAGAGTCAAAAGATAAGTCCCAGGGAAGTGAAGTAACACAACAAGTTAATAAGGAAAATAGTAAACTAGACATTAGATGATATTAGGTACTTCATTTGTAAACAACCATCTGGATAGAATTTAAGCTTCTTCACTAATAATCACTATTGTTAGTTTTCTACTATTATTGTTAATTTAAAAATTTTCGTGTGCTTATGGTGCTCTGATCATTGAAATTTGTTGATGATGTAGGATTTTAGTTCATTGAAATAGTCTCTTTTTAAAAAAGATATGTTGATGCTTTTTAAAGTAGACATATTTTTGGATTATAATCATGGTGTCAATTTTTTTTTGCATCTACTTTGATAATTAATTTTCTATAGCCTCCACAGTGAAAAATTTCTGACTCCGCCACTGTCTCAAAACGAAGAAGTATAAGTGGAAGAGGTAACTCACAACAATGACAACCTGTCAGCGCATTGTATCTGCCTTTCTTATGCTTTGAGCATCGTGATCTAGATTTTTTAATGCTATCGATCACCTTTGCATGGTTGCTCGTCTCTTGTGGAAATCGCTTGATTCAGCTGAAGTGTTTCTGTTGGTGCATTTGTTTCTTGTAATTAAGTGAGATTAGTCCTTTTTTTGTTGGTTTGGTACTGGAATACATCAGAAGTTGATTTTTTGTGTAGAATCTGTAGTCACCTTTTGTTTCTGTGATTTGCTGAGCTGCAGTTTGAAGAGAGTTGAAGGAAGAGAAGAGAGTGATGACGGCAGAGTCAATGGATAAGCAGCAGAAGCACAAGACACATAGGTCTCGTGAGGCTTGTCCCTCTGCCAAGAAGAAGAAGGATAAATCAGCGAAGAAAGAAAAGAACCAAAACCCAAAGGTTTCTTCTTTTCTTACAGTTTTCCTCTTATACGTGACTTTCTCACCTGAATCATTGAATGTGCAAAGCTAATTTTTATTCAACTAGTTGGGAGAATGTGTAGAAAGACCGTGGTCAATCTGACATGTAGACATTCTATTTGAATTTGTTTTCTATTCTTCGATTTGCAAGCTTTAATATTTTTGGTTTTTAATGATGCGCTTGAAGTGCAGTGATCAATAGACAATAGAGATGGTATAGTATATAATTATTAAGTCCTTATCTTTTACTATTATTAGAATTAAAAATTTACAGTATGGGCCTTGTATGTTTGAAGTTATCGAAAAAAGTTCAGTGGTGATGAAATGACTTTGGTGGTGTGAGACAAGGGAGGATTCACTGTGGGCATAGTCATTAAGAAAATACCTACAATGGTCAAAGAATCAGCCTAGAACTTTTCCAACTTCTGGAGGTCTACGCAAAGGTTGAGGCTGTTCTTGAAACTCTTACCGGTCTCCTAGAAAACTCAGGGAAAAACTCACTTTTGGCTGATAAGTGGCATGAACCAGTGCTTCATTATGAGTTGATTGCTAGGGATTTCTCCGGCAGGTGATCCTGGTGTGGCAGTGGCATTCACTGGCAGCTTCAAAGGAGCTTCTGAAATAAAAAAGAAGCTTGCAAGGGAAAGTGGGGGAGGAAGCTATATGGAGCTTTTGCATTCACTGTCTTTGAAACTCATATCCCTTTCCTCGATAACTTAGGGAGAAACACTCATTTCTGGATTGATAAGTGGCACAGACAAGTGGTTCTTTGTAACGCCTCGAATACGGATACGTTACCTAAATAGCATCACAATCCAATTACAATAAGTAAATAATTGAAGTAATTGGGAAGGGCTGAACAACTACCCAAGAACGACGTGCGGCTAGTGGCTCTGGAAACTCGGGCATCGGATTCCAGACTGCATTCCAACAACTATCCACCTGAAAAGTCGAAAACACAAACAACAACACACACGTGAGTGACATTTAAGTTACCTAGTACGTGACTATACGAGAAATTACAGCAAAAATTACCAAAAATATTGAGAAAACTTTTTATCTCGGCTAAGCAAAATCAAAACTAATTTTCCTTGGTAATTATTCAAAATAAGTTTACAAAAAACTTGGAATTTGTTCTAAAATCAAAATCCTTGGGAATCTCTTTCCTAAGACCATGCCTTTCTCAAATACTCTCTCTTTTATCAATCAATGCATTTGAAAGTCTTATGCATCTAGGGAAACCACATTTTCGATCAGATCCAGCACAAAACAATAAATTCCATACTTGGCTGGCAATTGGTTCAAAATCATAACTCATCTTGGTTAGAAGTTGGCTAGATTTATAAGCCAAACATAAATCATTTCTAGCCTAAAATCACAACACATATATCAATCACAAATCACTAGTGTCATCTTGATCAGAGGCGACCAGACCACAAGCAGAAGGCAAGGCACAATCCTCACCAACCTGCATTGTCGCGGTACCCTTCCCCGTGTGGGAGGACGATTGCCCTGGTCAACAGGTTTCAATCTCATTTATTTAACATGTCTGGAGATACGCCTTTCTTGGCGTCCCAAAAGTGTCCCGACATCCGGAATTCTCATTCACATGTCCAGTCAACACAGTCTCAAGTGAGAGTAACTTGGTCTCTTTCAACTGTCCCCAAACTTCGGTAACCATGCAACTTTGTGGATCCAGAACCTCGGCAACCACACATGGGCTAACCAGTCTCATCGAGGTCCACGACTCTTATCAGTATTATCCTATTACGACGTGGATTCAGAAAAACACACAATTCACTTTCATAACATTAGGATTTTTCTTATAAAAACCTCATTTAGTCTCGAAAAATATTTCTATATTTATCTCATGTTATTTACGTAGATTCATTATCATTAATACATGTTTAAAACATCATAAAAGCATTTAAACTCTTAATAGGTCTCATGCCTAGAATCACGTAAAACCATCATTCAATTTCATTCAATTAAATTCTATATTCCTCCATGCCTTTGATATGGGAAACATCACTAATACATGCTCATTATTCATTTAAAATCATCTGTTCTCATTGTAAATACACATTTAGTCATATGGGTCAGGGACGTGGCGACAGATCGAATCGGATCAGCATACCGAACTGGGTCCAGAATGGTCGACCGATACTTGGGACTCAGTCGTCTGAAAATCCCTACTTTGGTCGATCGAAACATTTTGATCAACCGAAATCTCTTGAAACGAAAGATCGTCACATTTCGGCATATCGAAAATTGACAGCAACATGGTATGTCGAACCCAAATCGGCATATCGAAATGTCCATTTTCAGAAAACTTCCCTTGAGTCCTAGTCATTCGTTCGCCTGAATTGGGACCTCCGACGGATCCATTTTCGAGCAACCACATAAAACACTAAAATCTCCAAATGTAGGGTTCGAAGTCTCCTATCACTTGGGACAAACATCATTCAAATCCATTGAGCATGTTATTCACAATAAAATCACAAAGGCATGATGCTCATTCATGAACATTGTAGCAAGTATACGAAATTCAATCAAAACCCGATAAAATCTCTACACATTCATGTCATTTTACACATTTCATGCATTTCCATCATTTTTCCTTGATTTTACATGTATCATTCCTCATTTTCAAGCATTTAAATCTATATTTCCTAAAAACAGTGGAATGGAAGAAGAGATGGGTTGCGTACCTGGCTTGGGACTCTGGTGATCTTCCCACGCCCCGATGAGCCTCTGGTATAACACTTGGCCCTCCGGCGCAACTTCTCCTTAGCACAACCACCTCCTCTCTCTCTCTTTCTCCCTCTTTCTGTTGGTTCCCCTTTTCCTCCTCCTTACGTCTTCGCCTTCGCGCCGTTTCCTCCTTATCACCTTCGCCCTGTTTGTTGCCACCCTCGAATCCCGTCGATGCCCTCTGCTATGACTTTCTACGGAGGTGACGGGACGAGCACGGTGTCACCACCAAGGCACGGGTGGTGAAGAGAGGAAAGAAAAAGAAGAAGAATATGGGGGCTTGTGAAGGGACACTGTGTTTGGATTGATTAAGGTCTAACTTGGGTCCCACACACTCTTGCACAATGACTAGATACCACATAGCCTGGAGAAATAACAAATCCAACCATATAAAGAGAGACACAAACAATAGCCTCAGAAACAAATATCTATTAGTAAATCACATGTAAATATTATAATTAATTACATGGTTTACAACAAAAATGGATAATTAAGTCCAGATGTTACACTCTCTATGAGTTGATTATTAGTGGTGTAGCAGTGGCATTCGCTGGCAGCTTTGAAAGAGCTCTATCGGTCTGTGGAGCTTTTGCACCCATTGGAAGGTTTCAGCCTAGTGTCAAGGTTGTTTGGGGAAATTTGGGTTTCTTTTTTGTTTGGAGCTACTAGAGATACGTTTTGTGTGCTTTATGGTAAGAAACCCAATCAGTGGAACATTTGTTTGTTTTTTGTACAGTCAGTTCTACGTAATGGAACTTCTGTTTTTTTTGTCCTATGAGGGTTTTGGGGAAGAATGGAAGTTATGTGATTTCGGATTGGTCGGGTTCCTGGCAACTTCGAATAATTGTGGTCTGCCCTCATAAATTTGGTCATTGGAAAAATAGGACTCGAAAGTCATTGTTGCATTCTTCAAGCTTTCTTAGCGTGCCAAAGCCTTTGGAGTCACAAAAATTCCATTGTTTTTAGCATGGGTGCCCTTTTGAGGAGATATTTTGTTCGACTGATCTCTTTTGAAGACTAGGGCAATGCCTTATTTGTCATATATTTGTAATTTGTTATTTCTTTCTTTTGGTTTTCACTATTTTTCCCTGACTCAATCTTTGTTATTTTTGCATCTAATGATGCTTATTTTTAATTAAGAATCATCTACCCTTCCTTAAAAAAAAAGGTTAACCAAATTTGTATGCCCTGTTTACTTCAGGGATTTGTTGATTTGAGATGTATGGTATTGTAAACAGTGGAGGGTAAAGTAGGGAAAGGAAATGGCGTGGAAAACATGAACCTTTAATTTCTAATAGAAAATAAAAAAAATATAATATGCAATAGAAAAGAACTTGGTGGGAGATACAAGATTACTTTGTGAGTGCCGTAAAATAAGCATATGGTTCGTTTGCCAATCTTATCCATCATTGTATTTCTTGGAATAGTTTCATAGTGAAAACTATAAGAATGGGACTTGCATAATCAATTAGTTTTGAGTTAGATATTCATATTTTAGTTTGGTATCACAGCCAAAAGAGACCCAAATAGGTCCAAACTATACACATCCACTTATGTTCCTAAGAGACACTTGGAGGACCTAAAAGAGTCGAGAATACTCTTATCTTGATAACATTGAGAATTGAGCATGTAGTAATATATCGATTGATTCCTTTACTCATAGCTGATTGCTACAAGTGAGGGAAGTGTTGGAATACTCTTATCTTGATTACATTAAGAATTGAACTTGTAGTAATATATAGATTGATCCCTTTAGTTACAGCTGATTGGTTTTGAGTTAGATGTTCATATTTGAATAATGTTGTATCATGTTGTTTGTTTTTTATAATTTGTTCATTCATTCTTCCTTTTTGTGTTCCTAACCCCCATGTTTCGGTAATCTGCTTGGGCACATGTTTCTTCTAGGGATCACACTATCTTGGGAGCCATATACCTTCTCATTGATTTGGATATAGACTCACTTTTCATCGTTCTCTTGAGATTGGTTTTTAATATCTATTTTTAAGTTTATGATCTGGTGTCCTTTGAATTTAATTTTTTTTGTTTTTCTGAGGGATTATTGGGGCTTTTTTGCTCTTTTCTTCATTTGTCATTTATAACTAATGCTTTGAACATGTACAGTTGTACCTTTTAGATGATTTGTTGCATATTTAACCTTTCAAGTGTCAACTTTACTTTTGTAAGTTTCTCACTTTAGGTCTCCTGCTTTTATGTCAGGCATTTGCTTTTAATTCATCAGTAAAAGCTAAGCGTCTACAATCACGTGCCACAGAAAAGGAGCAGCGTAGGCTTCATGTGCCAAAAGTTGACCGTTCAACAGGGGAGCTAGCTCCTTATGTGATTGTTGTGCAGGGTCCTCCACAGGTCATATACCATTTGACTACCATGTTATTGTAAAGACCATTTCTTTTTTCAATAATTGCTGATTAGAATGTTGTCATGTTTCTTATCCAGGTTGGAAAATCTCTATTGATAAAATCTTTTGTTAAGCATTACACCAAGCATAATTTGCCTGATGTTAGAGGTCCTGTCACAGTTGTATCAGGTCTGAAATGAAAACCATTCCTTATCCTTCAAATCTTAGAATTAATCTTTGCATGCTTAAAATGATCTAGAGGCATGTGGAAAAGGTTGCTGTTTATTAATGTCATTTTTTTTCGAAGTTTTCACTTTCTGCTATTCCGAATTCCTTGTGTCTTTTTTCAAGGTAAGAAAAGGAGGTTACAGTTTGTGGAGTGTCCTAATGATATCACTGGCATGATTGATGCTGCAAAATTTGCTGATCTTGCACTGTTACTAGTTGATGGGAGTTATGGATTTGAAATGGTACGTTTATCAGCATCATGATTTCTAACTGAAGTTGTCTTGTTTTATGTTAGTGACTAGTTCCTAAAGGTATCAATATTCGAAGTTTTCATACAAATTCTTTGATTTGATGAAAATTACGTTTACATAGCTTCTCACAGGTTGAGAAAAGTCAGATTGAAAAACGGTACCTACTAATTGTGAAAAAGCATGAATGTCTATTTTGGAGGTAATGCAAGTGTTACTGAAGACATAAGAACCCAGACATGAATAGCATTGGTTGTTGAAAAAAACAAATTGAGTGTAATGTGTAAGGAATTGATAGAAGAAACAAGATAAAATTAACGTGCTACAGCATATTGCAAACCTCCACCTGTTATGGTCTTAACAGTATATTTTCTTCTGAGAAGTTTCTAAAATGGTCTGTATTTTAGCCTTCTACTGAATGTTTATAACAATAATCATATAATTGGAGCAATCTGGTTTAGTTAGCCTCTTTTATTTTGCCCCTTTTCTCTATTGTTTTCTGTCTATTGATTTGTACAGCTGCATTTTATAAATAAATGACAAATTCCATTATTATTTATGAAAAAATAATATACCTTCCCATTGCTGGTTGTGTATCACACATTCGCATGTATTGGTATAGTGCTGTCTCTCTGATCATTTTTGTAGATTTTTTTGGAAGCTGACATATGTAGTGGGTTAGTTGGCCTACAAATAGTCCGCAACTTCAATTGAACTTTTTTCAATTTCTAGAAATTACAATTGCAGTATGAATCATGTGGGTATGTTGATTCTTCTCTGAACCCATTACACGTGCTGGATAGATGTAAATAATGTATGATTTTGTGGTTTAGGCATGTAGCATTTGGTTCTTATATAGTTATATCTTTTTTTGTGTGGCAATGGTAAGTAGTATTAGATAACTATCCTAAGGAAAAAAAAATTCTAAGGAAATCAGGGGTCCAGAGTGCGCAAAATAAAACACAGAAAAAGCGAGGCAATGTTCATGCCATTAGTACAGACCAATCAGCGGAGCTGGCAATAAAGTTCAACTATTATAAAAAGTATTAACACTACTACCCCATGTCTTCAGCAGCAGCGGCTTGTTGTAAGATGGAATCAGTAGAGGGTGGAGGAGCATCTGAAGAAGCTGTATGATTCTCAGTCCAAGCAGTTTTCATAGAGGTTAATGAGTTTCCCAGATCCTCCTTCTCAAATCTTGGTAGAAGAGAATCTAACCATTGTCCCATTAGTCCAATGATATCGGAAATAATAATATAAGAAGGTTTAAAAGAACCACGGAAAATTCTGCTGTTTCTTTCTTTCCAGGTTACCCAGAGAATAACTTGAATCAAAACAAACCAGCCGTAATAACTGAAATTAAATTTAAGCGCAGGTTTATGCTGAAATAAGTAGCACAGGTTATAAAAGCCAAGGTATAAATGAGAATCTAAGAAAAGCTGTCAAATCTGGGAAACATATTCACAGAACATAAATAAATGGTTATTGGTTTCAGCATTTAGGTTGCAGAAAATACAGTTTGGTAGGCCAACCCAATCTCTTTTTGTCAAGTTCTCCTTAGTAAGATTTTTATTATGAATAACAAGCTATGAAAATAATTTAACCTTGAGCGGGGCCCAGGTCTGTCATACTTGCTCAAAGAGATTGAATCTTAATCCATCATCATTCAAAACATTGTAACAGGATTTAACAGAGTAGTTAGAAGAAGAAGTTAGGGTCCAGGATATGAGATTCCTCTCCACCATCAGTGAAACAGATTGGATAATATGTGCCAGTATATCAAGTTGAAGTTGCAAGACATTGCACTCATAAAGCTGAACTTTGGAATGATCAATCAACTTATTAAAATCTGTTTCAGACAGATTTTATTAACAGAGGCTTTCCTCCATCTACAAATAGAGAACAGTTGGGGAAGTAAATACTTTAATTTTTTATCATTCCACCATAAGTGTTCCCAGAATAAGATGTTTTTCCCATTGCACAGGTGGTGGGAAGAAAAACAATTAACAATATCAAAACTACTTTTGAAGCTAAGCCATAAAGGGGAGCAATAGTTAGTGGAGACGTTTAAGATAGCTCTAGGCCAAGAATGTTGCATATATCTCACCTTCACTAAATCTTTCCACATGGCTTGACTATCATAGGAGAATAATTGCCATGTTAATTTAGATTTAAGGGATAAATTAAAGTTTCTGAGGTTAATGATCTACCAGTTATTTTGCTGTTTAGGTCTACAAAGTAAGCTCCACTTAACTAAATGCATTCCTTTCCCGACAAAAGGATCTGACTTCCAAAGGAAGTTACTCCTAATCCTGTCAATGTCTTTCTTAACCTGCCTAGGCATGTGCAATACAGACATAAAATACGTGGGAATGGCTGTTAAAACTGAATTAATCAGTGTCAATCTGCCACAAAGAGAGAGAAAATGTGCTTTCCAATGGGATAATTTGGAAGACAATTTCTCAAGAACAGGAGACCAGTCCTTATGCGTGGTCCTCCTAAAATGAAGTGGTAGACCCAGGTAAGTGATAGGCAAGACTGCAGACTTACAGTCAAGAAGTTTACATGCATTATCAACTGAGTCTTGATCTACCTTAATCCCAGTAAGAGAAGATTTGGAGAAGTTAATTTTTAGGCCTGAGCAAGATTGAAAGCAGCACAAGATGCGTTTTATATTCACAATGTTTTCAACACCCTCAGCTAGAAATAAAATGGTGTCATCCGCATATTGGATGTTTAAAACATGAGAACCCCCATGTTGGAACTGGATGCTTTGAATAAGGTTGTGGCTTAATGCTAATTATAGCATACGATTCAAGACATGGGTAGCTATAATGAAGAGTAAGGGGGATATGGGG
This sequence comes from Posidonia australis, assembly GCA_024699735.1. Lineage (NCBI taxonomy): Eukaryota > Viridiplantae > Streptophyta > Magnoliopsida > Alismatales > Posidoniaceae > Posidonia > Posidonia australis. The sequence goes on along the minus strand of JAMKQA010017759.1, from coordinate 44,549 downwards.
TCCCCCTATCTCAGCCCTTTGGCAGCTCCAAAGAAGCCGTGGGATGTGTCATTAAGAAGAATGGAAAATTTTGCAGAAGAGATGCACATCTTTACCTAAGATATCCATTTTCCCCCAAAGTCTAATCCCTGCAGGGAATCAAGGAGGAATTCCCAATTGACCCTATCAAAGGCCTTCTCGAAATTCAATTTTAAAATAAAGCCTGAAATCTTAGAGGAATTCATGAAGTGTAGAGTTTCCTAGGCTACCAAGAAACAGTCCCCAATAAAGCGACCAGGGAGGAAGGTACACTGAGAGTTTTCTATGGTCTTGTTAACAGTAGGGGATAGCCTAGAGACTAGAGTTTTGGTGAAAATCTTATAAATGCTATTCACTAGATTAATAGGTCTAAATTCTGCAATTGTATTAGCTCCTAAGCATTTGGGGATAAGAGCAATAAAGGTCTGATTTAAGGGGGAGAGGGTATCTGGGTAAGTAGATGTGAAAATGTGATGAAAAATGTGCATAATATCATCTTTCAACATATCCCAGAACTGTTGGAAAAAGAATATAAGAAACCTGTCAGGTGCTGGACTTTTATCCCCAGGGAGTCTAGTTAAGTTTGCCTTAACCTTTTCCTCTGAAAATGGTACTTCAAGAGAATCAAGATCAGTGATCTTATTGGAAACCAAAAGATCCCAGTTTAGGAAGGCATTGGATCCCTGTTGATTGTTAAATTGCTGATAAAAATAATTTTCGATTTCCTCTCTAATAGCCAGAGGGGATGTAATCATAGTGGAGTCAACTGTGAGAGATAAGATAGTATTATTTCGCCTATGTGAATTGACCACATTATGAAAGAAGGAAGAATTAGAATCTCCCTTTTTCAGCATTGAATTCTGGATTCTTGTTTCCAGAAAAGTTCTTTTTCTTTTAAAAATACAAAGTGCCTGTCTCTTAGAGCTTGTTTCTCTCTCCTAGTTTCTTCGCTTAGGATAGAATGCTCTGCTAAGCAATCAATGCTTTGTATACGAGATTCAATATTATTTAATAACTGATCTCTTTTTAGTCTAATCGGTCCTATCCATCTTTTTAAACTTTGCTTTAGGAATTTCAACTTATAAGTGAATCTAGCCAGAGGATTAGTTGAATGAAATAAATCTCTCAACTTCAGCCAGCAGTCCAGAATAAAAGAGTGGCATCCTTCAAAAAGGAACCATGATTTGTAGAATTTAAAAGGAGTCGGGCCTCATTTTTGCTTAACAGTATTCAATATGATTGGGACATGGTCAGAAACCACTTTAGCCTTCCCAGAGCAGAAAGAGTTGGGGTATTTGGTCAACCAGGAATTAGAGGCAAGGAAGCGATCAAGTTTGACCAACTTAGGCTCAGTCTGAAGATTAGACCAAGTATAGGAGCAGTTAATGGGAGAGAGATCCATTAGATTTTTAGCATCAATAAAGTCATTAAACCTTGACATATGTGTAGAAATCTTAGGACAAGAGGAATGCTCGTGAGAGAATCTAATTAAGTTGAAATCTAATTGGCTGAGGCATCGCAATTCCTCAATAAAATCAGACTTAAGTCTGGAAATACAAGGTCCATATACCCCAGTAAGCCACCACTCAAAGTTGTCCTCAAGTGATAGAAAGTTTAGAGAAAGGTAGTATAGGCCCGGGAGGTGATTCTTAAGGCTCAACTTCCTGCCATCCCAACTCATCAAAATGCCTCCAGAGACTCCAGAGGAAGCGAGATATAACCATAAAGTAATTTTCTTACCCCCTAAAGCTCTAAGCGAGGCAAGGGTGAAATCATCTTTCTTAGTTTTAGAAATAATGAGGATGTTGCATTTTTGTGATCTAACTAGATTACGAACAACACGTGTTTTAGAGCCAGACCCTAAGCCTCTTATATTCCATGCTGTAATGATCATTAACATATATTAGAGGAAAGAGAGGGGGGTCCCTCTCACAAGAGCCTAACTTGGGAAAAGAAATTTTGAGTCTCTGAATTGGTTCTAAGGGAGATTCTTATCTTTTCACAAAACTCTTGAAAGTGCTGATATGAGTCCTAAGTCAAGGGATCTAGATCCTTTTTATGCATATTAGCCAAACAAAAATCACAGCTAGAGTGAAGGGGTGCAGGCGAAGCATCAAAAATAGCAGGAGTGACATTACTAGTCATATAATCTATAGAATTCACAATGGTACCTGAGGCGTGAATCGGGGTGTCTGGGTCAGAGGGATGTGGTTCAATGGGTTTCTCAGCTGTAACTTCCTTCTCCATGCAATCATACAACGCCAGAAGCTTCTTGAACTTCCCCACAGAAAGATTCCTGGCGCGAATCTCTGCTTGGATGAAGTTGGATTCGTCGAGGGTAGTAGGAGTGTCGCTTCCCTGGAAGCAGTCCATTTTGGAAGATAGGGAGGAAGAAGTTTTATACCATCTTTCTGAGGCAGGAGGGGTGGGAGATGTTTTATTTCAGCCTTCAGAAGTAGAAGGAGAAGGGGAGGCTTTGTACTAACCTTCAGAGACAGACGGGGTAGGAAGAATCCCCGCGGAACCAGGAGAAGGATCACTTGCTTGTGGTTGAGAGAAAGACCTAGTCCAAACATTTACCCCAGGTCTAGAGTTTTTCTCGGACCTGTTCCCACGCCAGCTCTTTGTAGCTTTGAAGGACTTCCTACTAGGTGGAGGAGCTTTCTGATGAGAGACGGGGGAAGGCCTAGAGGGCCAGGCTGCAGGGGTATGCTGAACAGGGGGGAGGGGCCACAGATATCCCAACTAGGTTTGAACTTCATAGGGTAGATAATACGACCAAAAGTATAGAAGCGAGTATCGGGTAAATCTTTGCCGTGGTGCAACAAAATACGACACCGAGCAAAACTTTGCTGTTTTGCACTCTCGACTGAAAGATTTACTTCTAGGAGGATCGCAAAGTCAGCTACCATGTATCTAAAAACGTCCACATTCCATAAATGATGTGGGATACGTTCTAGTCTGACCCATATACCCTCCTCTCGGAGGGTGAAGACCGCATTAGACTGTGGTGTCCAGTGGGTAAAGGAAGCTGAGAGAGATTGCAAGGATGAACCATATAGGTTCAGGATATCTATCTTAATCTTAGGGGAGGGGAATCACAGGAGAAACTTACCAGGGACCGAATGTTTGACTTCGACCCCAGAGGCCAAGGGCCAGTGGGTCGCTATGTGGTATTCTAGAAGTTCCTTGGTCAGCTGGGTGGAGTGAGAAGACACTAGAGCACAGCAGGAGAGGGAGATGAGAAGGTCGCAAGTAGCCTCTGAGGGAGGAATGATGGTAGGGAAATGAGGGGATAGGCCCGCCATGCTTGGGAGAGGAGCGGTCGATTTCCCTTCCTGGAAAAATTTACAAATAGCCACAGAGTGAGTAGGAGAGAGACAGCGAAAGCGTAAATCGGAGTATTTGCAGTTGCTCTTGGTGTGGCCTAGAAGGCCACAACCAAAGCAATGGCCGGAGGCTCGACAGAAAGTTATCAGTGGAGGGCAGGGCTTCCGATGCTTCACCGTGGTCCACTCCGACGACACAGCAAAGGAATGAGAAATGTTCCTTTGGCCAGGGATAGGAGAGGCAAGGGGTGCAAAACAAGAGCCTAAAGATGGGGGAAGGATAGAATGCTCCAGAATATCAGAGGATATCTTAGCGTCAGAAAATCATGCGAAAGAGAGACCCGAACCGTCACTGGAAAAGGGGGGCGAGGGAGACGTGCAGACAGCACTTGGAGGCGACAGGCAGGCGTCGTGAGTGACAGATAAGCGGCGTTTAAAATGATTTTTGTCATAAAAGCATTCATTAACCATAATGGAGTGGGATTGTTCTGTCGCAATTAGAGCCTTTAGCGGAGAGCGTGACTCCGAGTTGAGTTCGGGACAAGGCACAGAAGCCAAGCGGTCAGAGTGCGGAAACGACAGGCGGTCGTCAAGAGAGGCAAGAGAGCTACGCAATAAATGCCCGTTGTCAGAGTAGCCCTCGAGAGCCAAAGCGTGATGGGAAAGATCTGCACTGACTCGGGTCTCATGCGTCGAGTCAAGTTCAGGGTAGGCACAAGGCTCGTAGGTACAGTTTAAAGCGTCGAAACCCCAAGAGGTATCTGGATGTGGGTCTACCTTAAATGGAGGCTTACAGTGATCCCGTGGTAATACAGGAACACAAAAGGAAGAAAAGTTCCACACGGAACACGAAGCAGGCTCTGCAGTGTCAGAACTGACAAGGGCTGCAGGTTGCTGCCCATCCGTCTCCGTCAAGGAGACACTAGGTTTCCGACCATCGACCGGCGGCAACCTGTCGGACTTCGCCCCAGTGAAGACCACTAGGTCAGAAGGGGAGGAGAAGGGAGAGAAACTTTTTGAGGAAACGACCACCACCGAGGAGCAAGCCTCGATATCATCGGAGAGCCACCACAAGGATGGAGACTCCATAGGAATAGTCTAACAAGATTCCAAGAATAGGATCCCGTAAAAAACTCGGCAGTGAACGGGAGACTATTCCAGCCAAACAAGAAGGGAGCCATGTCCAAGCTCAGACGACAGAGATTTAAGCTCATAAATCAACTAAAATGTAAAGATTTAACATGCATAAAGCAATCCAAAACTAGATCTAGATTAGCTGCTAGAGGCATGGTAGATAATGAACTGTTAAATACCAATCCAAACAACGACCCAAGGGGGTTAAAATAAAATTCGGAACCACCGCGCAAGTGGATATTCCGACAGGAAAACCCTAGCTGAGCGCTGGGTTCCAAGGGGAGGAGGTTATCTGCCTCCGATGGTGGAAAACCGTCGTAGAGACAACAGAAGGAGGAGGCACCGCGGCAGCACATACCTGCGAGGAAGGGAGAGGCATCTTCCTCGAACTGAGGATTCATGTGCCATCGGAAGGAAGTGCGGCCCTCTTCATCCGGAGCCTTTCCACGGAGTCGAGGGAGGTGGCAGAGTTCGCCACAGCAAGGGGTTTCCTATGTTTGCGACGAGAGTTGCGGATCGGAGCAGCGGGAGAAGAGGCGTCCTCCTCCTCCGTGAGGTTAGCCTTAAAGGCCTCCCAGTCGAAGGAGGTGGCGCGGAGGAGGAGGGCTTTCGAGCGGTGGCTAGGGTTTCGAGATCTAGGGCAGGGGGCTTTACGGTTTCGCATGGTGACTTTGACGACTCAATGAACCGAAGAATCCTTGTAGCCAACTTTGCACTGTTTTGTTGTTTATATATAGTTATATCTTATAAAGAACTTACCAAATTGCATATTCTAGACATTAATATCTTAATTGGCATTGTTTAAAGTTTCTGACAATTATTGTTTTATTAATGAAAAATCAGGGTCTTGTTGTGTGATAATTCAAACGATGTTGTGCAATAACAGAACTCTGCATGATATAGAGCAAGCATGAGGTGTACATTATAGGGTGTTTGACATTTTGGTGTTGTAATTTCTTTCACTACGAGGGCTTCATTTTCTGCCAACTTTATCTGATTTTCTATATAACATTTCCTGCCAACTTTTTAGCCTTTTTTTCTAAATTGTTGGACATCACTATGGGTCTTCTCAAACTTAAGATATTAATATAGCATAAAAATGCTAATAAAGTATGCAAGCAATTGCATTCAGGTATTTGTCCCTTTATGTGAGTAGGAAACACTGAGACAACCAAAATAATGCCTCAGTGCTATTTCATGCCTTAACATGAGGGTTACCATAATGATCATGCCATAAAATGTATAGCGATGTCTTTATGCTATAAATCTGTTATGATATCATGAGCCTTCAGTTCTGGAAAGTTGGTACTACTACATTAAGTTGAATCAGCACTCATATGTGGATGAGTAAAATTCAGAAAAGCAGTTCAGATACTAAAAGAATATCTAATTTTCAAACTTGTGTTCAGGGAATATTGATAAGTGATCCTACCTGTCTTTTGGGTTAAAACATTGATTTATTTTGATTTTTCATAATTTTCTTCTCTTAAGCTATTGCTTTATTCTGCAGGAAACTTTTGAATTTCTCAACATTCTACAAGTCCATGGATTTCCTAAGGTTATGGGTGTACTTACTCATCTTGATGAATTTAAAGATGCAAAGAAATTGCGAAAAACTAAGCAGCGCCTTAAGCATCGCTTCTGGACTGAAATTTATCAAGGGGCTAAGCTGTTTTATTTATCTGGTCTTATCCATGGAAGGTAAATATTAATGTCAAATCATCAATTCCAAAGTAAGATCCATTTTTGCATTGCTAATTTTTAAGTTGAGTTTATAAGATGTCTTTTTTTGAGGAATGGATTGAAATCATTATCTGTGAAATCCAAAAGATCATAAAAAACTTGGAAGGAAAAAGTCTTACCAGAAAAGCAAAAAATAAAAATCCCCCAGCTTCCCCAATCAACAGATCTCAACTAGGACAAACACTAGTAGAATGTTTAGAATATGATTCTTTTCACATTTGTTGCATGCTCAATATCTTACTTCTGCCCTTTTGATTTTGTTATGGCATTGAAGCCTGTTGTTATACATGTATAGCTTTTCAGTTGATGTCATTTCTAATTAAAGTCATGAGTTATATATCTTCAATTTTCATTTGTTGTACCAGTGGTCACAAATATTTTCTAAGAATCACCAACTATGTAACTTTGTGAGTAGGTACCCAAAACGTGAAATACACAACCTTGCTAGATTTATCTCAGTCATGAAGTTCCATCCTTTATCTTGGCGTATATCCCATCCTTATATTTTGGCAGATCGTTTTGAAGACGTTACTCCCCCAGAAAGAGTGCATATGAACAAAAAATGTGATAGAAATATCACATTATATGGTTATCTTCGAGGTTGTAATATGAAGAGAGGCACAAAGGTATGCTTTTTCTGGTGTTCTCTTATAATATATGAATCTCTTCAGAATGTTCATTGGTGGGCAAATAATGAAATTATGAACTATCAAGTTATCCAATCTAAGAAGAGACCTACTCTCAATTTTAGCTTCTACTTTGTTTGAGTGATCCACATTTATTCTAATCTTTGATGTGAAATTGTGCTGCTTGGATATTGGAACAGAATTTCATTATAGTGGATTTCATGCTCAGTTTGTACAGCTACATGTGGAACAAGTATCTTTACATGATACTAGCTATGTGCCATCTTAGGACATAGTGACGGAGCCAGGAATTAAATCAAGGGAGGACGATACTTCACATCATATATGTTACTAAATATGATATCCAAAAATATATCCAATTGTTTGAAAACATGGATATTTACAAAAGCAAATCAAAAAATAAATTTTAATCTTTGATAAAATATCCAAAAGTATATCCAAATATGGATGTTTACAAAAAATAAAAACATAAATCTGACTTCTTCGAAGTTGAGCCTTTCGCTCACTCACATTAACAAAATCTTCAATCAAGGTAGTAGTATTAATGTTCTTGGTAATTTTTCTAATATAAGCAACCAAACAATCTACAATAATTATATCTTCCATTTTGTTACAAAGTTGGGTTTTAACAAGTTTCATAGTCGAGAATGCTCGTTTAGTTGTTGCAGTTGAAATAGGGAGAGTTAATACAAGATAGATCAATCTACCTTAATGTATCAGAATTCTTACCTGAACCTATTAGTGGGTATTCAGAAGCATTGGTTGATATAGATGAAGCTTGATGTAAGCATAACGAATATCATCACATTAATATGTAGGATAATTCCAAATTTGAGTATGTAATCCAGGATTAGGTGGAAGAGATTTAAGGTTTACTTTATTTGGCTCGATCCTTGGGCGTTTCACCAAAAGAGATTCTTCATTTGGAGCATTTTGAATCTTTTCACTAAAATTAGAAGGTTGAGTGGAGGAATTTGCCTTTAAATTTTGAGAAGACCGTCTCTTAAAAAAAACATCAATTGTAGATTTCTTAGTCATGTTGACATTATTTAATGAAAATCATAAGTAAATTAAAATTTAATTTATCAATACAAAAGAAAATATCTAAATAGAATGTCAAAATCAATAGTGAATTTATTAAATCCAATAACCTAAACATAATGTAAATATCTTAGGTAATTTTACTTTCACAATATAAAATAAATCATAATAGTGATACATAAGAAAGAACAAATTAAAAGCAGAACATACACACCTTGTATTGTCGATAAGTGTTACAGTGAAGTCCAGAATTGAAGTTGGAGTAAAAATACACGGATTAAGTATTGAGTAAGTCACCTTACTTGAGAAATAATTGGAAAAAACATCATCCATATATAAGTATATAATATAGAGAGAGAGAGAGAGAGAACTTGATTACCCGAAGATAAAGGACAAGAAGGATCCATGAATCTATAAGAAAAGAAAGAATAAGTTGAGATGTTGGGCGGGGGGGGGTACTGTTAGAGGTTAGGGAAGGAGTATCGACAACACCAATGTCGTGGCAGGGATGGAGCAAGCAGCATGGTGAAGGTAGGGAAGGAGGGGGGGTTAATGGTGAGGGAGGTGCAGTTTGTCAGATATTAAGGAGGCAGTGTTAGTGTTGGCGACATTGATGACGCGGTAGGGATGGAATGAGCAATGACTTAACGAGGTGAAGGTTGGGGGGGGGGGGGGGGCTGGAGGAGGTGTAGGGGTGGAGGCAGAATTTTTGGGAGAGTTGTTTTTGGGCTTCGTGTTTAATAGGGACATGTGGGGTTTTAATTTTTTTTTTTGTAAATTTTGCATGATAATTTTAAATCTTTTTACAATTTTTATGATAATGAAATTCAAATTTAAATAGAAGGGGTTGTTTACATCGTCCTTTTAACTTTTTAATCTATGAATAAGGTAAAATAATAAGATTTTTTTAAAGAAAGGGAGGCAACTGGCCCTACCCAATTCCCTTTCCTTCCGTCCCTGTTTGGACATAATAGAATATTAGCAATTGTTAGATTGCCTTCTTATTCTAGTCATAATTTTACTTTGTAACCATTATATGGATTGCATTTTCAACTTGCGACGTGTTGCGATAAAGGTTTTGAAACTTTATCTTAAAGAAGATTGTTCTTGTGATTAAGCTTCTGAGAAGTTCTATCAGGTAGCGTTTGGTTCGTTGGAATGGAGGCTGGAATGGAAGAAGAGAATTCCATTCCAATGTTTGGTACAAAAAAATTCTTTGGAATAGGCATGGGAATGAAACTCCCTTGGTAATCAAATTCCCATTGAATATGGGAATTTCATTCCTTCCCGAGAGGTAAGGAATTTTATTCCCATTCTATTGGGAATCATCCTAAAAACATTGTGTGGTCGTTTCTCCTTCTCCACAGCTATCCCTCCTCTTCTGTGGCGTGTTTCCGACGTCTGTCACCTTTAGTCATGGAATGTGGGCCGAGTTGGGTCGACCCGGTCCAAAAAAGTAAGGGCCCACCTGGGCCTGGACCATGTCGAGCCAATCCGTTGGCTGGACCGGGCTGAGCTAGGTGGAGTCTCTTTTAATAGACCATGGGTCCGACATGGCCTACGACCTGCCGATGGGCCAGTCCAGTCCATTGGGCTAAAATTTAAAATTTAAAATTAAAATTTGTTATTAATAAAAAAATATTTTTAATACATTAAAAAAATAAAAAATACTTAAAAAATAAAAAAATACAAAAGATGTTTTACATCATTGCACAGTAACATTTTGAGGAACTTTACAAATACTTTTTTTTATTTCGGACCCACGGGCCCAACCCTTCTTTTTATTTTATTTTTGGGCCGATCCGTCTTGGTTCGACTCGACCGAATCCTCATTTATCGGCCAAAATGGACTTATTTGACGGACCTACGGGAGCCTAGCACGTGGGCTTGGCACGACCCACGGTGGGCCTAGCCTGGGCCGACCCGGTGTTGGGCTAGACAGTGCGAGGGCGTGGTGGGCCTGGGCTGGGTTAGATGGCCCAAGGTCGGCCAGACCCGATTTCCAAGACTAGTCACCCTCCTCCTCCTTCGAGGCCCTCCCTCTTCCTCTACGACCTTCTTTCTTCTACAACCATCTCTTTTCTGTATTTTGTTGTTTTTTTTTTTTTCTTTTCCTTTTTTGTTTGTATGTAATTTTTTTACAAAGAATATTGATATTTTTTATTGTCTTCTTTTCCTACAATTTTTTTTTATTTTACCAAGAATATTTTATTAATGTTAATTTAGAAAGGATTATCTATGTTAATCCTAATTTAGAAAAGATTATCTATGTTAAAACTTTTATGTGTATGTGTATATTGTAGTGTGTATGGGAAAAAAATATTTTAATTTTTTTTCCAAATAGACAAGATATTTTTGTTAATATGTAGTTAATCTTCCAAATTTTATATTTTCATTTTGATTCTGTTCTTATGTATCAAATATTAGAAAAGAATTGTTTGTCAATTCCATTCTGCAATTCCATTTTGCAATTCCATTACATACTAAATACAGGAATGAAACAAATCTATTCCATTCCATTCCATTCCATTCCATTCTAAATTCCATTCTAGAGTTCATTTCATTCCTATCTATTTTCATTCCAGTGTACCAAACGCAGCATTAAAGTTCTGTTTGGTTGAGCTTTTCTCCGACTTCTGAGCATGTAGTTTTTCACAGAAGTTGAAAAGGTTAAAAAAATCCACATGTTTCTTATAATCTTCCAATTTCTGTAACAGTATTTTCTTTACAATTTTAGTTGCTAGAGAAAGGTAGTTTTTGGTTAGAAGTTGTTTTTTGTTTTTGTTTTGCTCATATGCCTTTTAATAATTCTGATTATTACTTTAAAAACTTCTTTATATTAACAGATTTATCACTAACTACACTTTATTGTCTCCTCCTCCATTATCATCGTTGATTGCGATTGTTCAACTCCACCTCTTCCTGTAATACCTGTAAATTTCATTTTGTAATCATTTACTTTTTAATGAATTTTATTCCTAAACGGGTGTTACTGTTCCGAGGTCTGTTGTGTGAATTTGTACTTTTGAACTTGGACCTCGTGAGCTGACTTCTAATTGCGTGTCTGTGTGCTTGGTTGGCACTGTGCATTGTGGCACTGTGCATGTGGGGTCCGGGTGTGGTTCTGTGTTGGGTCCAAGTGTGGGTCTGTGTGGGGCCTGCGTTGTGAGCTGGTGGTTGAGGCTTGCAGTTGGCTTCGTGGTTGTGGTGGGTGGTTGGGTGAGTGCGGTGGCTGGCGAGGCTAGCAGCTGAGGGAGTGTTGGTATACGCGTGGTTGACTGGTTGCATGCACACTACCACCTACGCCTTCTGCGTGGCTTTTTAGGCCCAGAGTCTCCGTCATCCACGACTCAAGCCTCCTCTCTTCCCTACGCATTCTCTCCTTCCCGAGCACACCTTCTTTCACTTCTCCTTCCACTCATTCTCTCTCTCTCTACTCACTCCCTCCCGTCTCCCCTGTTTCTCTCCTCCCCTGCGACCCCCTCTTTGTTTGGTGTGCTGGAGGGTCGGCGACGGTGTGCGGTGGCTCATGGTGGTGCGTGGAGTTCGAGTGGAGTGCTCCCGTTTTGTCGAGGTTTTGGAAGAGTTTTTGAAGACTTGAAAATAGTTTTGGAAATTGGTTTCAAAGAGATGGTAGGCTCGTTTTGGAAAATAGTTTTCTTGGTTTTCTGTGTGTGGGTTTGCTATTGAGGGTCTTTGCTTGTGATTTTTGGTTGGTAGAAACCTGATTGTGGTTTTGACCGGTGTGGGTTTGGTTTGAGAGGTTTTGAGAAAATGGTTTGCGAAAATAATTGAAAAGGAAAATTAATTATGATTTTGTTTTCTGTGGTTTCTTGTGGGATGTGTACTAGGTGACTTCCGTCACTCATACTTTTTCCTTGTGATTGTGGATTGTAGGTGTAGATATGCAGGAGTTTAGCGTAGTGCATATAGTCTGGAGTCTCCTAGCCGCATACACAGGTTCTTGATAGATGATATTTTTCTATTAGTTTTTATTTTCTCGTAATTTAATTTGTTTTAAATTATTGTGGAAAATGTAGGGCGTGACACCTCCTAATGCCACTGGGACCTCCACAGGTCCTCCCGATCCCAATCTCGCCTGGAAGCTTGTCTCACTCTTGTTCTATGTCATTGTTGGTGTTGTCGGCCTTGGAACGTGGGTCGTTGTAGATGTGCTCTCTCGCTCGCTCAACCTGCTAGGGGTTTTGTTACAGCGTGACACCGCTCCTGTTTCGTCAGCGATGGTGAGAGTTCTGATGATCATGGATCTCCCAGAGTCTACAGTGAATGAAGCGGTTCACTTTATTGAAACTTGTAGGTTTGAGTATGGTGGTGGTGTTTCGGGACAAAGGCCCTATTTTGTTGCGAAGGAGTTCATGGAGGCTCTATGGCAATCTTAGAGGGAGTTCAAGTTGCTCTTTGTGTACTTGCACTTGTCGGACCACTTTGATTCGTTGTGGTTCTGTTCCAACTGCCTGTGTGTCAACATGGTGGTGGAGTTCATCAATGCCAATTTTGTTGTTTGGGGTGGAAATGTTAGAGGAATCGAGGGGTTCAAGATGTGCAACAGTCTGACGACGTCATGGTTTCCATTTTGTGTTGTCATCTTGCCTTCGTCTGATTAGGAAATTGCTGTCTTTCAATAGGTACTCATCTTTTCAGTCTGATTCCATCAAATGTCTTCTTCTTCCGCCTTCTCCACCATTACCTCCTCTTCCCCCAATTCAGGCTGAGTTTCGCCTTTCGCACCAATCCCGGAGACCTCCTCCCCCAATTCATGTTCTGTTATACATCTGGGTTATTTTCGTCTTTCAAGACACATCCATAAACTAGAATCTACGTTGGATCTTTATTTATCAAACAAACTTCTACCATTTTCAATAGAAATTGACTTCTACAATTCATGTCAAAAGTTAACTTCTAACAAATGAGTGAAAAGCTAGTTTCTCCAATAAGTCTTGTCAAATGGATCCTAAGATTTTTCATCGATTCTTGAGAAGCTATGAGACAAATACAACGAAGAAGATTTGTTCAAAAAATAACACCAACAGGGTGGTCGGATTGATGTTCCAATACATGTGAATGTGACAACTTTACATGTTAGGGACTACGTAGATTTGTTGACCGTCTATGAAATGAATTTGAACAACGATGTGATGGCCAACGTAATTGTTTAGATGAGGAAAAGAGAAAGAGGCTAGAGGTGTTGATCAGGGGTCCTAAAAGGGCTAACAATTGTGGAAGAGGAGAACCCTAAAGGGGTTGGAGTGGGCGGTGGGTTGCCCTAGAGGGTTTGGAGATGTCGATGGAAAGCCCTGGAAGAGTTGGAATCATTGGTGGGCTTGCTTGGATGGCCTATCAGCATTGATGGGCTTTGTTGAGGTTGATGGCCACTGGTGGGCTTTCTTGGGAGGCTTGTTAGCACTGACAGGCTTTCTTAAGTGCTTTATTGGGGCCGACATGTCTGTCTGGGTATCCTTAAGGGGTCGGCGGTGGGAAACGGAGGATTGGAAAGGGTTGACGTCGCCAGAGATGGGGAAAAGGGGTGGTGCAGGGGACTAAGGATGAGTGGGAGTTAGTTTCCAACTTGAACAAATAAAGGAGAAGTGTATATCCGTTATTGGACTTGTAGTTACACGTACATAGGGTTTATTAGACATCTTAGACTAAATGGATATTCAATAACCCGTTTAACCAACATGACTATAATACGTGATATAACTCCTTTAACATGGATTAAATCAGTCGATCTTCCAAGCAAAGCTCTTGCAATTCTCTTAAGAAATAACAATTATATTGGATGAGTACTACTTGGAATGCTATTCTACAAACATGTTTTCAGGAATCTTCATGGTTATATGTTCTGCATTGTTGTGAAAGAAGGATATGATTTTACAAATTCGAATCCATTGTTAGGTTATCATGTTCTTACATTTATTTTACCTCAAAAAAATGTTAAAGATGAAGGTGTGGTTTGGTGGATAGGGGAAGATGGATTGTATGTTAGGTGAAGAACTCATTGTATTCTTCTCTTATTTTTCCCATATTCAAGATTCATTTATGAGACTTATTTTGAATTTCCGATGGACTTGATGTTATTTAGCACAATAAGGTTGTCATATATAATAGTTAATTCTTGGAATTGTTCAATATAAAATAATAATTAGTAAGAAATTTATTTAAATCAAAACAAGGTTCAAGATGTCGTAAAGTATCTTGACTAGCTTAAATGCAATCTTCTAAGAAGCATGAACATGGATACGAGGCACAAGTATGACATGATATGGGGATATGATAGTCTTTTGGAAAGTAAGTTATGATGTGGGGAGGGTACATTATTTAAATAGATATATTTTTGTATATTTTTATATTTAATAATGTACAAAAGAGATAGAATAGGTTTATTGACCCATTCTACATAAAATAAGCACTCATTTTGTTTTCAAAATCTATTCAGTGTATGAAAATTTCAACTGAAAAAGGGTTTGATCCACATCATCTATTTGTCTACATATCAAAATTAACTGATTTTGAAATTTCTATCATACACAAATCAAAAATTTTGAGTAAGAATAAGATTTAAACCATGAATAATGAGTTAACTATCATTTCTCAAAAGTCGTTTATTAAATTAGAAATCTGATTGGGAGGTTTGTTTTTTATTTTTCATTGTGTCTATGATTTAAAAATCAAGTGATTTCATAACTTCTATCGTAGGTAGATTAAAATCTTCTGTCATATGATGCAGTGACAGATACAATATTAAGGTTCTTTTTCCAGAAAGAACCTAGTTTGCAATGGTTGTAGTTTCCTACTCAAACTTAATGATGTTCTTATATGTTCCATGGTCGATGTGAGTTGAATATAGCACTTTATGAGACACTTAAGCATACAACTGTAAGGTCCTTTCCCAGTGAGCTTGTTTTGCAACGATTGTAGCTTTCTACACAAACTTGACAAAATTTGCATATGTTTCGTAGTCAATGTGATTTGAATATTTCACTTCATGTTTGGTTAAATGCTCCATTATTAGAAAATATGCTCATATGACTAGAAGAGTTATTATATGACTAAATAAATTCTTGTTATTACAAAATTTTTAATATTTATATTACTAAGACTAGGGGCTCAATTTTAAGAATTGAGCCTTTGGGCTCATTCTTCCTTCCCCTGATAATATAGAGCCTTTTTGTCTAATTTAGGAATAACATGCACAACACACTAAGAAACTTATAAATTTCACTCAAATGCAAGTATTAAAAGTTAAAATCAATATCTTATTTGGAAAAATTTAAGCAATATCATTACCATATTGAAGTAGTTTTGAGTAATCCTTGCCAATTACGTAAGCACATTCCTTGGTATTAACTAATTGTCCTCTTAAAAATTATGTGTTATCATGCTTTTACATGTCTTCCAAAAGTATCCCAGAATACGTAGAAATATTCACAAGCATTTATAGTTAAAATTATAAATTGTAAATGAGGATACACCACATTCACAAGTATTTAAAATTAATTAATTTTAAATGAGGATACACCATGTGGTGTATCGAATATGTATCCGAGAGTACTTGGTGAGTGTTGCTGTGAGTATCCATATTCTATATGGATACGTTAGAGGTCTAGAAGCATCTGTGTTTCATAAGCTATCTTGTTCGGACGTGGGTGGCTTTTTTGGAATATGTTCTGAGTAGCTTATTGTTCTATCAATTCATATGGGACTTGTCCTTTGTTTTAATGAGAGACAGGTTTCTCATGATGCTTATCGTTAGCAGTGTTTTTGCTAGGTGCTTGGCCATGTTTTATCATTTATATGAGATCTTAATTATATGTGTAGGTACACATTGCCGGCATAGGTGATATGAGCTTAGCTGGTATCACAGACCTGGCGGATCCCTGTCCGTTGCCCTCAGCTGCAAAGAAAAAAGGACTGCGGGACAAGGACAAACTTTTCTATGCACCTATGTCTGGTCTTGGAGACCTTCTCTATGATAAGGATGCTGTCTATATAAACATTAATGACCACTTTGTTCAGTTTTCTAAAGTTGATGATGCAAGTGGAATAACAAGAAAAGGTATTACTATATCTCAGCGTTTTTTCCATAGGTTGCCCCTGTCCTTGACATTTCCTCCAAGGTTGGTTTTTAGTTTTAATTGTTCTTTTCTATTGTGATTTGTACCTTTTCAATGTCAGGAACATCACTGAAGTATTCTTGATATTTATGTTGAAATCTAGTTTTTGATTTGAACTATCAGTTATGTGACAATGAATAATCTTCCCACTTTCTCCTCTGGATGAATTTCGCTGTGGTGTTTGTGTTATTAAAATCCTTGTTTTGCACTCTTTATTTAGTTTCCTACGACATTGTTCCAATACATCTCTGTGGTTTCATTGTTTTCTTTATGATTTCAAAAGGCATCTAATGTAAACCAGACCTTTGGCATACCAAAGATGGACCATAATATTTTGCTTATCTTGGAAAATGTTGTTTTAAATAACAATTTGACATACTAGTATTTCACTTAATTGTAAGTTTAAAAATATATGTAATTCTTTCATTATTATTGTTTAAGGAATAGCAGCTTTGAGGTGATATTTGCATCTTCTTCTCCCCTTCATTGCTTGCTTTCTCTTGCATTAATTTATGCTGTTAATTACATATTTTTGTATCCACAGGTCAGGGCCATGATGTAGGTGAATCCATGGTAAAAACTCTGCAAAATACCAAATATTCTGTTGATGAAAAATTAGAACGAAGTTTTATCAATTTTTTTGGTAGAAAGCCCCCTTCATCGTTAGAAGGTAATGTCAATGGGGAAGATCTACTAGCAGAGAAATCTGATCAAGAACACTTAAGCCTCTTAGATCAAGTGGATGTCAACTTCGTTGATGGGAAAGTATCGATTAAACAGAATACATCAGAATCTGAGAGGGATGCATTGAAATATTCTGAAGCTGTTGAATCTGATGAAAGTGATGATGCATCCGATGATGTTTCTGAAAATGATGGACAACCAAGTCTTTCTGATTTAAAGGAGGAAATTGAGTTTCACGATGGAAGATATAGGAGAAAAGCTATTTCAGCAGTGGATACAGACAATATTTACTCAAGGGTAACCTTCTCATCTTTCATATGTCATGTAAATAAAAGTTTATTGTCTGCTTGGTTGTTACTGAATAATATTTATATTTTTATTTTGTCATTCATCAATATGTTTTCTATTTCACACAAATTAGATAAATGTCAATGCTATTACAGAGAAAGGTGAAGCTGAGGTGATAAATTGAAACGAGGCTCTTATTACTAAATAAAATATAAACAAAAATTGTTATATAAAACCAAATGCATTAGTACGTTGCATAAGAAAACTCTGGAGACTCTACTGACCTGTACTTATAGCTAGTTATCAAATAAACAACAAGTCCTCTTTGAGGTTGCACAGTGCAATACGGTACAAGAGGATGTTCAGAAGGATTAAGGATCTCGAGTCTTTTCAAGTAATCTGAAATGTTAGTCACATTTTCATTGTAAGATGTATAATACAGGATGCCAAACAAACGTTCATCTCATCCAAAATATCTTTTAAACTCTGGTAAACACACTTTTCCCTTGTGAATATCTTATGCTATTATTTCCATTATTTTTGTCTACATGTGCAAGAAACATTTAACCAATATTCATAGTTAGCTTATGTGAACTATATGGTGGCATACCCTGTGCGAGTATGTCTCCACATGCTTTGCTTGTGTGGTTGCATAAACTTTCTTCTCTTTTACTGGAAATTAATATTCATTACTCTAATTGCATTATTTTTTTCTGAATTTTTATATAATCCTTCAATAACTATGTATTTGATATCCATATGTTTTGAATTATATTGAATTTATGTTTTTTTTCATATTGTCTTGTTTATCATCTTTGAACACAGGACTTGTCAAATTAAAGTTCTTGCCTGTAGTGCGTATAGGTTAATTAATGGGTTGGTTTGCCTTTTTGAAGCTTTATTCGACTTTCTTTTCATTTTTATGTAAATATTGTTCATTTGCATTGGTTGATGTTTATTTAATCAATGAGAACCATTCAATTCTTTCCTTCAAAACGGATATGTATTTTCTGCGAGTTATGCCTCATTTGTGACAGTTTATTTAGAGTGGACTTCTTATCTGTAGGCATGGTGAAACTATTGTTATTATTTATTTACTTAAAAACATCAAATATACACTATAAGACATGAAGATATTTACTCTATAAAATAGTCTAATTGGTGATCTTGTCATCTGTTTGTGCCCTGATAAACTTGGTTGAATTATTCAACTAAATCTTCTCCATTTGATTGCATCACCTTTTCAGCAACTTGAAGAAAATAAACATGCAATATGTTTTAATCATTTGAACTAAATCTTTGACTATTTTAATATTTTCGGCCTCAGCTTCGTTTCTTTTTCCTAGGCAATTGTTGTCCTTGTCAATTATCTTCTTTTTGTTCTTGTCCTCTTATACCCTATCCTCACTTTTTTAACCTGAAAGATATAATTAGACTGTACTTATTACTTGCCTTTTCTTCCTTATTTTGTTTTTTTTCTCATTTCCTTGGATGCATCCATTTCCTTGATTTTATCCATATAGCTGATAGTTTCTATCCATAGTTATTTGCGTCATGGTTCTAAATGTCGATTTTGTGTCGGACTTCAATAAGTTGAAAAATAGATACGTGTCGAGGAAATATCGGTATGTCGAAATCGTGTTGGTGGAAACACGGTAAAAAAAATTTACATTTGTTAAAAAAACTTCTATTTTGATATCGTGTTGAAGTCATGTCGGTAAATTGAAAATAAGACACGTGTCGGAGAAATTTTGGTGACACGCGTAAACATTTAGTACCATGCTTTGCGCTATAACTTATTGGATAGGCATTGCTTTTCATTCTAACACATCTTTGTCGAAAAAATCTTAATAGTTTGTCATTTCACAAATCCTAATCTGAATATAGGTAACATTCCCACTATTATATCAAGCTTTGTGTGTTAATTCATTCAAGATTTCTTCTATTTTTTTAGTGGAAGGTGGGATGAGGTACACACTAAGAAAAGAAGTGTGGAGTCATGTGGTAAGCTGGGTGCATACAAAGTGATTCCTGCAAGAAGGGCTAACAAAGGTTGAAGGGAAACACCAGAGGAAAGGGAATAATTTAAGAAGTCTGACAGCATGCTTTGATTTCTATTTCCATCAATGTTGTGATGGCGTCAAGGTGATTGTGTTGGTTAGTTAGGAGGCAAAGCCTCGACGATGCGTTGGTGTGACAATTTGACAATTGTGAAGTTTAATGTTCATGTTCTCAAAAATCAATAATTCAGAGTTTAAACATGTCTATGAATAAGGTCATTAGTTTTAACATTATCACTATAATGACCAACAACTAATGAAAATGGCAAAAAACTCAACCTGAACTTTATGTCTTCAATATTTCAATGAAATAATAATGCAAAAATTTGATGAATTTTGTGTTTCTAAAATAAATATCAAGTTATAAGAAAAGTGTTATAAAGGAAATTAAAAAATAAGAATTAAATTAATATATACAAATTTAATGTTTTTAATTCTTATAGAAGTGATAAAAACAATATGAATAATCTAACATACATAATAAACATCAACAACACAGTGACTACATTTGAAAATGGTGAAAAACTCTAACTTGAACTTTATGTCTTCAACAGCTCAATGAAATAATACTGCAAAAATTTGATAACTTTTGCATTTTCGAAGATAACTATCATGTTATAAAAAATGTTTTGAAAAAATACGAATTGTATTAGAAATAAATAAGAATTAAATTAATACATCCAAAATTAATGTTTTTAAATCTTACAGAAGCAATAAAAACAATATGATTAATCTAACATGCATAATAAACAAGAGAAAGACAATGACTAATGTGAAGAAAGAGTAGAGAGAAAAAGGAGAGAGCTTTTATTGATGGTGTGATATTACATATATATATATAAGGAGATTAGATATCTTAATCTAAATGAATATCTAATAACCCGTATAATCGGAAAGACAATTCACATACAAGTAATTCTATACTCCTCTTCAAGTTGGAGTATACATATCAATCATGCTCAGTTTGTCACATAAAGACTTGAACATCCTAATACTAAATCTCTTTGTGAATATGTTTGCCAACAACTCTGAAAATTGAGTGTAAGGAGTGGAAATAATTTCTCTTATGGCCTTATCTCTCAGAAAATGGCAGTCAACCTCGATATGCTTGGTTCGCCCATGAATATGGGATTGCTTGCAATGAAGATAGCAACTTGATTACACACCGCATAGACATAGGAATCTCGACATCAAAACCAAGTTGCTCTAGGAGAGGCTTGACCCAAATTATCTTACATGCTGTCTGTCATGGATCGATACTCAGCTTCTACATTGGACCTTGATATCAAATTTTGCTTTTTACTTCGTCAAGTGATAATATTGCCTCCCATATAGTGTAGAAATCTGATGTGGATTTTCTGTCCCCTCGGTTTCCTACATATCTGAATAAGCAACTATCTTGGTGTGATCGTTTTTTTTGCAGACTAGACCTTTCCCTGGAGCTTTCTTCACATATAACAGAACACGAAGCGTTCTAATCCAGTGTGGTCTCTTCGGTTCATGCATAAATTGGCTCAAAAGATCGACTGCATATGAAATATCCGAGTTACTATCAGATAGATGAGTTTCTCGATCAATCGCTTGTACTGATTAAGATCCTCTAACAAGTCCGAGCTACTGTCTTAGAATGCTGGTGTCTGCTCGATAGGAGTATTCTTTGGTTTACACCCTAGAAAGCCAGTTTCTTGTAGGAGATCTAGAACATACTTTCTCTGTGACAGTGTCATCTTGTCATTTGCATGGGCAAACTTAATTCCAAAGAAATATCAAGGCTTTCTCATGTCTTTTGTCACAAAGTGGGTGTAAAGATGTCTTTTGATCTTTACAATGCTCTACACATCACTACTAGTTACCAGTATGTCGTCTACATACACTGTCAAAATAACACAGGCATCAGTCTGCTTGTTGAAAACTGAATGATCCACAGTATATATCTGAAACTCACCAGCAAGAATTACTTGATTGAACTTTTCAAACCATGCTTAGGACTTTGTTTAAGACCATAAATTGTCTTCTTCAGTCTGCATACATGATCCTCTCCTTAAGCAACATACTCTAGAGGTTGTTTCATTAGAATATACTTAATCAGTATAGCTATCTCCTCATCCATAGTAGCCTTCCAGTGAGGAAGGGATAGTGTCTTCTGATGATTTGAAGAAATGGACAAGGTAAAATTATAGAATCGAAGGTGAAGAAAGTCATAAAACACAAAGTGTGAAATAGGATGGACAGTGCAAAAGCAAGTACCTTTCCGAAGGACAATAGGTTTATCTAAAAAACTAGGGGACGGATTTGCATATACAGAGGAGGATGGTTCAGTGGTAGGAGGCATTGAGGCATGCTGGTGTTGTTGATAAACCTACAAAGGACGAGTGACCTCCTGTTGCATAATAGAATCACCTTGAGAATTTTCATTTTCCATCTCAACAACAAAAGGAAGAGGGACAGACACACTGGATGACAAAGACTTATCATAATAAGAAGTAGACTTGAAAAAGGTAATATCTGTAGACAAATTATCAACGAGTAGGAAGGTGAAAACATTGATACCCCTTTTGTATTCTAGAATATCTAACAAAGACACACTTGATGAACCTTGGAGATAGCTTATCCTGACTAGGAGATAGGTCTTGAACAAATGCCACACACCCAAAGACTTTGGGAGTCAAGCTAAACAATTTGGAGTCACGTTTGAGTCGACAAAGTGGTACTTCACCCTCTAGAGGTGCAAAAGGCATTCTGTTGATGAGGTAAGTGGCTGTGACACAACTGTTTTGGAACATGCATTTGAACCATAAGAGTAAGAGTACGGGTGATATGTAAGATGTGTTTATGTTTGCGTTCTGCAATCTCGTTTTCTTGTGAGGTGCAGGGACACGAGGTCTATGTATGATACCTAAAGAAGCACAATATGAGACAATCCTGGACTCAACAAATTCAAGAGCATTGCCAGTGCACAAAAATTTAAGTGTAACATCAAAATAATTTTTAATTAAAAGTTTTGAGGGCATCATAAATATGATTGGATCTTTGAGTAGATACATCCAAGATACTCTAGAAAAATCATTAACAAAAACTATGTAATATCTATGATCTAATACAAAATGGACTTTAGAATGACTCTAAACATCACAATGAACCAACTCAAATACAGTGGAAATTTAAACAAGACGTAAATTTTTAAAGGAAGCACGGTGATGCTTACCTAATTGACACGACTTACGCTCAAAACGTGATACAGAACACTAAAGTGATGTCTGTTGAAGTTTTTGGTGAGATGGATGACCTAATCGGTAGTGCCATAAGGATGAATCCTTAGAAACAGACATCACAGATGCTAATCTTTGAGATATATCGTCACGAACCAGCAGGTACACGTTATTTTCTCGCTTATGGTCCAAAGCTCTGTTCGCAAATCTTGATATATTCAATGAAAAGGAAAGAAGGTGTTGTAACATTGTAATTTTTTTGTGAAGGCACTAATGGACAATAAATTTATAAGAAAATCAGGAATAAAGAGGACATTGTCAAGTGACAATTGTGAAGAGACTTGCTGTAGACACCTTGATTTTGAGATGATTCGTGGATAGACTCTCCAGAAGGATGTTGCTTCGGACACGACAGGCCTAACCACATTCAAACCTTATCTGAAATCTTGATTACCCGAGATTATAACACCAAGCCACAAACGCAAGTCCATGATCTAGTTGTTAGTCCAACAGCCAAGTTGAGAGCATTATTTTGGAGTACCAATGTGGAGCACTAATGGGGAGCACCATCATGGCGCATCAATATGGAGCACCATCTTGGCGCTCCTATATGGCGCACCAAGCTGACGCATAGTCTTGTTTCTGGGTGCTGGCTATTGGCTGTTCGTTCTTTCCACTTGTAACCTTCATTTATGAATGAAGACTTTAGCCATCACCTAATTTGACATTCCCCTACAAGCCTACGAGGGTTTCTTGGTCTTCACGTCCCTTGGTATTCATGACTCAACGTTTTCCACCTCCTTTAAAAGCTCTCCACGCACAACACTTGAACCTCTTTTAGCAACCAGTGCACCTACCTCTAGAGCATCTACCAGCATCCACTGCATCCCTGAGCATCCTCAGTAGTGTCCAAAGTAGCAAGAAGGAGACATTTCGAGCCACCAAAGGAGAGAAACACCTCAGGTATCTCCTTATCTCATGCCTTTGTCTTTCTTTGCTCTAGGCTATTTTGAATAAGATATCAAACTATGAACTTGACTATGGCTTGATTATCTATGGTTCAATTTGATCGTTTACATTGTTTATTTATCTTGATGATGATTCACGTATGCTATTTGTAAGGGTGTTTGCATTGTTTGTCTACTTGTGTGTTTATTTGCACTGTTTGGTCTTTTGGTGGTGAATCACGGTCCCTATGAGGCCATCAGCCACTGAATACGGGACGTGGTACACCCCTTGCATGTCATGTACACCTCCCACGCTTTTTCAATCATTTAGGATGTTCCCACGCACCCCTAGAGCCACCACTGGTTATAACAGTCCTAGAGAACCCATAAATAGGCATGGATAGGAAAAGAGAGAGAGGAGTGTTTTGATCTTGGTTGATTAATGCAATTATGTTTCCTGACATCTAGGTTAGTCCCCTGAATAGTCATAAGTATAGTTGGTTGCATGCATCCTGTCCAGACTCTAAAATCAAATCACTGTCTGAAATAGAGTACCTGGAGTGCACGATCTAGGAGCACTGAATTGGTGTACATCACTCGCACACCGTCTAGGCACACATCACGGGCACACCATCTAGGCGTACTACACTGGCGCACATAACTGACACATCATCCTGACGCACCAGTCTTGTCACAGGATACAAACAGTAGGTTTTGCATCATGGTTTGCATATTCTCTTGGTTGTCATGTGTTCTAATTTTTCTGGTATTTGTTCCTGGATTTACCATGATCATGTTTGCATAGTTTTACCATCTAATAACTCTGATTGCATTAGTTTTGCACCTAGTAAAGGAGCAATGCTTACTACTTGGGTCTTGTGAATCAATGGTTTGTTTGGCTCGTCGGTGAAATCCTTTTGCACCATTCCGTGGTTTAGACTCAGGGTAGCCTAGCTGAACAATAGGACACGATCCATTCCCTACTTTACTTATATTTGGTTTTAGATACAACACTAGGTACAACTTGTATGTGGTATGGTATTGCATATCACCATCGGACGTACAGAAACAGGCTGTAAAGTCAACATTTTCACATAAGTGAACGAAAAATCCATGCAAGACCGATTTCTCGGGTGTTTGGGGATGTCTAATACCTTTCCCGTGCGTAACAGGGATCCTTACTCAATTTGTGGCTCATAATGATCTTTTTCATTGGTTTATCGTATAATTTTATTGTTTTAAAACAGTTTTCTTCATCTCCCATTTTTATGTAGACTAGGTGGCGACTCTTGCATTTTATCATTACTTTATCGCTTTTTGCCGTGACTTCGCTGGTCCACGAGCATTTGGTCTTTCGCGCCACACACGAGGCTGTCGCCAGTATGGTTACACTTGCACTATCCCTTCACCTGAAACAAGATACGTTAGACCATCGACAATTACCATAGATCGAATATCAGATAACTAAGATAACTGGGTAAACAAATTTTGTGTAACTGACATATGCGAGGAAGCATCGGAATCAATAATCCAGGAGGAGTCCCTAGATGTAAGGAAGGCACTAGTACCTGAGGAGCTAACTTGGGTAACCGTGGTAATAGAGTCTGTAACCTTTAGCTGTTGAAGTCTCTCATAGTCAGTCTGTGAAACTATAAAAGTCTGCTCCTCACTAGTAGTTACAGTTGTTTGTATCTTTGTGGTGACATGTGCCATCTGGCAACAATATCCTAACATTTCTCCATTCTATGCTCTAGTTGTCCGTAGTGTGAACATCATGGACGTTCACCTGCATCACCACGACCACAACCACTCCCTTAGGAACCACCACGACCTCGACCTCGTGTAGCTGTTATAGTTGACTGCTCTGTCACTGTAGGAGACGCAGCTGTGGACACCTAGAGGACCTTCACAAAGGTAGTCTGTAGATCATGAACGCTGTCAGTATCTAAAACTTGATCCCTGATTTGAGAGTTGAGATCTGGGTTCAGATTGGATAGATATACTGCAACGGCCAATTCCTCACGATATTGATGTAGTCTCATGATATCCACTGTCAAGGGTTGATACACATCTAGCTCAACAAGTAGGGTATAAAAGGCGGTAAAGTGCTCCTGAACAGATCAATCTTCTGCTCATATATCTCACATACACGAGATATATTCTTCTCATGGTTATATATAAGGCATAGTGTGTCTCATATCTTCTTCGCTGGCCTCAACAACATGACTCCTCGTGCAACTGAGGGTTCCATATTATTGACCATTCATGTAATAATCGCTGCATCATCAGCTAGTCAATTTTCATATGTGTCAAATTTGACATCTGGAGGTGGATGAGTGAGGTGCTTCAGTTTTCTATGTGTTAGAATAAAGGTTTTGAAGTTCTGTGACCATAGAAGGTAGTTTGGACCAGAGAATTTTTTAGATGTACCACTCATATGCTTGACCAGAGAATTACGAAAAGCCATATTGGACTGAAATTTGAATAAAATATCCCAATATATGGTTTGAAAATAATAATATGTGAACTGAACTGCTTACCAACATGTGTGGATAGGACGTATCCACACACAATAGAGATCGGAGGCAATGGAGGGCCTAAAACATATGAACTACTTCACGGGAAGGGCTGGACTACCCCTTCGGACGAAAAAGAGAAGACAACGGGCGTCACCGGTGGCTGGACATGCGTCGGTGACCCCTGTGGTGGCCGACGGTTGGCTGAAAAGGCCTTGTGGGTGCCTCCAACGGTCCTGGCGTGGTTTACAGGCTTTAGCGGTGGAGGAGGAGGGTGCTGGCAGCTCTTGGAGTTTGGTGGCTAGGTGAAGGCGCTGGTAGGACGAATTCCGATGACTGACGGCGGTGGTCTGGCGGCCAGCGATGGCTTCGACGAGGGCACAGGTCAGAGGCGGCTAGGGCACTCATGCTCTGGAACCATGTGAAGAAAGAGAGTGGAGAGAAAAAATTGAAAGTTTGTATTGATGGTGTGATGTTACATACATATATATATAAGGAGATGAGATATCTTAATTTAAATGGATATCTAATAACCTCTATAACCAGAAAGACATAACACACACACAAGTAACTCTAACAACTAACAATCAATACATAGTCAATCTACACCATTGATAACTGATAAGTAAAATAAACACAATTGATCTAAAACCCCAAAAATAAGTCACATCTACAATTGCATATATATTTATCCTTAATGAAAAACAAAAAAAAGACAAATTCATGGTATAGGCTAATCAATATAAGATGGAAGTCAAATATATTAATCATAACTTTTTAAATAATAAATTCTATGTAAAAGCTTTAATAAAATCTTAGAATTAATTTTTTTGAAAAGGCAAACGCGAGGTGCTGAAGCAGATGCCTAGGCACTCAAAGTGAGACCAAGGTGACCACCTTTTCTATTATATTGCCTAGGAACCAGAATCAGTGGGTCTAAAACTTTGGTTTTACTAACTTCACCTAATCAGTTACTGTTTAAGTTATTAGGGCTTCATGCAGATAGGAAATTGTTTCTTCTCTTTTTAGACCTGCTATGTTCTTGTCATTGTTTCAAAACATGGAAAAATCAACTGTTTGAACCTTTTTTACATGACACCATTTACTCATGCTTGTCATTTATTTAGTTATTTAATTTATGTTTTTGAATTAAATTACTTGTGGTTGAATGATAATTACACATGAAAGTTATGTTTTTTGTATCAAATTACTTGTGTTTGGAGGATAGCTCCATAAATTGAGGTAATTCGTTGAATGTTGTTACATGCATGTTATTCTTTTATTTTTATTTTTCTTTAATTTTTATCATTTTTTCATTAAACACCTGTTAAACTTCCTCTTAAAAAAAATGAAAAATTTGAGACTCAATCTATGTTGAGGCTATTTCTGTTTTTTAAAATGTTGGTGTTTTTATATGACAGACAAAAATGCTTTGAAGTGAAACTTTTCCTGTGCTGGTAGCTAAACTACTAATGGACTTGGTTTGACAGGATTTTGAAGAAGATGATGTTGATGATCAATCAGATTTTGGTCCAGACTCTTCTACTGAACATGAGGGTGATCCTAATTTAAAAGGCCACCAAGGTATACACTATCTATTTCTTTTATGTGCCTTCTGCAATTGCTTCATGTTATTGGAATGTGGAAACAATTGCATTTTTCTTTAAGGCATTGTGATTTAACTGCGCCTATGACTTTGTAGCTCAGTATGAAAGTTCTGTGGAAGTTGAAATGAGGTTCTCACTTTTTAAGGGTTGTGATTTGACATGACAGATGAATTGGGGAATGCCTCAAAGTGGAAGGAATCTTTACTTGCTAGAACTAAACAAAGTATTAATCTTATGCAACTAGTGTATGGGCAATCTATGCTGAAGCCGACAATTGCTGATCAAGAACATAGCAGTGATGCTGAAGATAGTGAAGATGAAGAGTTCTTTCTACGTAAAGGAGAGAGGAAGAAGGTGCTAATTATTCAAAATCACATTTTTCACATGCTTATCAATGAAGAGCTCATTTTTATATTTGTTGATGCACGATGATATTCCTTATCTAATTCAATATGTTATTCTCGTCCAAGGGTATTACAGAAGTGTACTATGATTTATATATATCTCCCTTTATACTGCAGAAACCGAATAAGGACACTTCTGCTGGTAACATTGCTTCTGAAGATTGCTCCAAATTTGTGAACTCCACATTCTTGAAGGATTGGACTAATGAAGATCTCATCAGTAGTATACGTGACCGATTTGTTACTGGGGATTGGTCAAAGGCTGCCCGTAGAGGTCAGCAAACTGATCTTGATGGAGACAATGATGGCTCTGACTATGGTGATTTTGAGGATTTAGAGGCAGAGGGTGCAGACCCTTTACAAAATAATGTTGGTATGGATGGAAAAACTCCTGCTGTAGATGATTCAACAGTTGAAGAGCGGAGATTGAAAAAGCTTGCACTTCGTGCAAAATTTGATGCACAATATCCTTTCTTGATCAAGATCTTCCTATGCAGAATGTCATGTAGTTTGTTCTTTTGTTGGACAACTGCGAACCATCATTTTACTACTAAATAATGCTGATGCGTCATCTATGGCAGCAGCATCTAGAGTTGCAGAACATAGTCTGTGTATTTTTTATTTTGTTCACTATTTTTTCTATCATCCTCTCTAATTTGCAGTATCTAGTGCTATTAAGTCCTACAATGTGCATCTGCTTCAGTATATGTGTCATTGCTTTTGAGATATATGTTTGAGACCTTAACAATGACCTACATATGATGGAGCGGAGCCAGAGGATGAAGTTGAAGAAGAAAAGGGAATAAAATACTGGAATAAACAAGCCCCTCAGGGTGGATATTTTGACAAAGTAAGGTTCTATGCTTTCACTTATTTATTAATTTAATGTTTAAGTTTCTGTTAAATGTCGTTACCTTGATTCTCTTAATCAGCTGAAAGAGGAGGTTGAGCTTAGAAGACAAATGAACATAGTAGAACTTGATGATCTTGATGATGCTACACGGATGGAGGTAGAGGGCTTTAGAAATGGAACTTACCTGCGGTTGGAGGTGCATGATGTTCCATATGAGATGGTTGAGCATTTTGATCCATGCCATCCTGTTCTCATCGGGGGTATTGGTCTCGGTGAGGATAATGTGGGATACATGCAGGTACTTAATCTTTACTTAAAATTAAACACAAGCATCATACAGTCATAACATGTAGTTGGCAATCTTGTGAACAAGCCGAGTTAAGAAAATGATGCCCATATGAAAGTTATTATATCTTGACCCTTCTGCATTGTCTATCTAGAGGGACTGTCAATTCTTTATTGTTATTATGGTTAGCTTGCTCATATGGTAATGGAATTTGCACTTGCATCTACCTCGATCACTTAAGATTATAAGATTCTCCTATTTTATTTTTTCAGTCGTCAGTGAAAGTTAGTTTTTTGCAGTTAACAGTGGAAAATTACTTTTCTAGTAACCTGAACGTGAAATGCAACACAGTTTACTAAAAATACATGGTCATCTCTTAACAAAATTGTGGCTAGTCCTTGTTTGAAAATTTGCACTGTGTGCATGCACATGTTTGCACGTGCCTGTGCTTATGTATTAGACAAGGATAAAAACAAATGTGATATAAGTTTTGTATTTTTTCTTTCTTTTTTTATGTTGAAATAAATTTCCATAAACTAATAACAAATTGAAATAGAATTGGTGGAGGTGAGTGTAGTTGGGGAGGAGAGGAAGAGATCAGTATCATGAGATAGACCAAGACTGGATGGGCAAGATAAAAATGGGTTTTGCTAGCAAATAACTTGTTGACAAAGAGGTCCAACAACTATTCATAATTTTATTGGCATATAAATCTGAAGTTCCACTGTTTCCTTTTGGACAAGAACGTCGCCGTACACAACGTTCTGAATCCAACTCATGTACGACTTTAATGGGCAAACAGCCCAACCCTTGGAAGCTGGAAAACACAAATCTGTGTGGTGAAAAGCCAACAACAAGATGCGAAACCTCTCTGTTGATGTGAACTCTCGGGGAAGATCAGCCTGCTATCCCTATAGTCATCTGCTCTGCCAGGTTGTCATTGTTGCTGCAATCATTCCCAACCCTTTGTATGCTGCAGTAGCCAGGTCTACTGCAGACAGCTGTGGTATCAACAGCTATTTCACTGATTCAGGTGCAATGGAAACGGCTCATGTGGCACTGCTACATATGGAAGGGAGGAAGGTTTAGTGATTTGAATTTTGGACACGACCAGGTTTAAATTTTCGTTAAAACTAATTTTGGCTTGGTCTGGACCTTGCCTGATGTATTTTTTTCAAATAAATTTGGCTAGGTTCTTAATTATATGGCTTATCACAACCAAGACATATGACTTACAAAAATGTGGTTTATGATTCTACAATTTAATATAGCACTGGGCAATAATCCAATTACACTGCATGAAATGAAGAATATTGGTTCATTTTTATAAATTTCAAAAAAGAAAGCTTGTTGCGTAAATCCTTTTCATACATATGTACCAAGATAATGTTGAATCCACTGGGTTTGTAACCACTGTAGTCTTGTGGACATCCAAGATAGAATTGTCTCCTCTGTCTTGGATTCGTGCCTTCCTATGGGCGATTCTGTGGTTTCTGACGCTTTTATTTGGGATTGGTCTGATCCTTGTTATGTATTTTTGCTTTAGTATTTGTGGCTTATCCTCTTGATAAGCTTATTCTGTCCTTGTCTCTCTTTTCAAAACAGTTTTCAATAAAATTCTTGCTTACCGCCAAAAAGTAACCACTGTAGTCCTTCTAGTTGTTTTTTTTAAAATAAAATGTCTACTTTATTGTATTTAGGTTAAACTGAAGCGCCATAGATGGCATAAGAAAGTATTAAAGACCAAAGACCCTATTGTTGTTTCTGTTGGCTGGAGAAGGTACCAAACACTTCCTGTTTATGCAATTGAGGATCGTAATGGAAGACACAGAATGCTGAAGTATACTCCAGAACACATGCATTGCCTTGCTATGTTTTGGGGTCCCCTTGCACCTCCCAGTACCGGAGTGCTTGCAGTCCAGAATGTATCAAATAATCAGGTTTTCTTCTCTTCTGTACTAATCATGCGTCTTTGTTTAGGATAATCAATTCTAGTTGTAGAACTAAGTATTTAAATTATAGCTAAAACATAATACCTTAATTTCTTGCTTGTGCTCTAGTGAACCGTGCTGTAATTTTCACCAAATTAAAGATGAAAGAAATATAAAGAGAACATTCATTGACCTTGATAGTAAATCAAGAATCAACAATGATATTTATTTATTGCAAGACCTCTTTTGACTTCCTTTTATTTGACTAAGATGGATCCTTTTTAGGCATCATTTCGTATCACGGCAACTGCTGTTGTCTTAGAATTCAACCATGCTGCACGCATAATGAAAAAGATCAAGTTCGTTGGTCATCCATGCAAGATTTTCAAGAAGACGGCATTTATAAAGGACATGTTCAACTCAGATCTTGAGATAGCTAAATATGAAGGTGCAGCTGTCCGTACTGTGAGTGGTATTAGAGGGGAAATTAAGAAGGTAAGCATACTAGGTTATGTATACCCCTTTTTTGCTTCATTTTGTGACTAATTCATTTGTCCCTTTCTGCTGAAATGGTTTGAAACTTTGAGCATACAAATGCTCTATCATTTTTTTCCCTTAAAAACAGCATGATGAATTCCACACATGGCTAGGATCATTAGGATTATTATTTATTGTTTTGGCACAATAATTTAATTTATTTTGTGACGATTTACAAATGTATGCCTTTTGGTTTAAGGTAAAAAAGGATTGCTATTGGCTGGATGATATTGACAGTAACTGACTATCTATTGCTATTTATTCTTCTAGATGTTTTCCAAGTATATATTTGGAAACCTGAATATTTCTTCAACCACAAACTTTCCAAGTCTTTGGAACCTCTGATGGACTACTTTAGCTTTATTGAAAGTCTTAGAATCAAATTAGATGTCTCACAATCCTTTATACCCCTCAAACTACAATTTTTTCTGACTACATAGTCTCTATTCATGTCTAGGACCTGATGCCTATTCTTCAAGATGTTTCCTTAGTGTATACTCTGGAAAGATTTCTCATAAACCAGAATTTTTTGAAGTTTAGGATAGGGAGCCTCTAATTTACCACTTTGGTTTTATTGAACCAGTTAGCGGCCCTTCAGACAAGTGGAGAAATTCGAAAAGGGACTACAGAAAGGTGTTTTGCCTGTTTTAAGTTTTCTTGTAGTGGAATTCTATGTTAGAGGATTTAACCTAGGACTTAATGGCTTTTTGTGGGATTCATGAATCCTAAACAAATTCTTGCCTTGTCCTTGATACTGAGTTAAAAGTTGTGTTCAAAGCTGACATTTTTCAAAAACTAGCAGTATCATGGAGTTAATTCATACCATCTTAACAACTTGGCCATTTGGTTTGATATGAACATAGATTTCTTGGCTATTCTCTTATAATTCCCCTTTCTAAAAAGTTATAGATACCAAGCATTGAATTGTTGGTATAGTTTTAAATGTTGGTTTCGTGTTGGACTGCGATCCAACAAAAATAGGAAACATGTTGGATGCTGGTGGAATTGTTTGTGGAAATGTGGTAAATTTATGGAAGTTTATGAAACTAGTAAAAAAAAACTTTGAATTTCAATTTGAAATTCTAAGTGAAGTTGAAGTAATAATCTACATTTAAGGCTACTTAGATCCATTGTCTAAAATTATATCACATTAAAATATACCACATAAACTTAATACAAACATCTGAAGCATAAATAATATCTAAAAATACTTAATGTATTAATCATACTTAAAAATACTTAGTATATGTTTAAAATGAATGGTTCTCACAACATTTAATATGGTGAGAAAGTAGACTTGAGAGAATATTTAAGTGTTGGAGAAGTGAAGTCTTGATTTTACTAATTTTATAGATTTTATAGAATTATTATGTTAGATCTTGTATTATTAGGTTAAATCTATGTAATATCGAAGGCAATGCATGCACTGGAACTTAGGAAGGGAAAGAAGGAAATGAAGAATAAAGTCAGTGTAAAAAATACTCAGTGTTGGCACACTGTACAAATTCAGTGTAAATAACACAGAGTGTAAACCGACACTCCGACTCAGGACGAATCAAGTCGATATCCGAGTCCCAAAAACAGTACTTCTTGATTTATACTAGTAAATCGTGTTGGTCTGTTCAGAATACGATGTGTTGGCGATATTTTGCAGACACGTGTTGATGTTAAATGCCATGACTCTTGGATCCTTACAATAGGATATGTTATGACCAGATTTCAACCTGATGACCCTTTCATCCTGCAGTTTCCATGTGACACGGTATAGGATTGGGTTGAAAGTTGGATATGGGTATTGGATTAGATTTGGGAGGACCTGGATTGTTGTGATGTCTGAGAATATCACTTCCATCACTATTCCAAATCTCTACAATGCGTTCTGCTAGTGTTTATGAGCGCTTTCTGTTCCAGCTCAAGGGTTGTTCGCAATGCCTTAAGGTCTTGCAACATTTTCCTATTGAAGTTCCAGGTTTTTGGTTGGTAGATTTTTCATGATGGTAGGTATATGACAGAGGGCATTCATTTGGCTAGTCTTGTTTTTTTTGGTTCTGAGATTGAGGACTTGGAACATCTTTTGTACTGTCTGCAAGACAAATATTGATCAAAATTGCCTCGAGGCTTTACTTCAACAAAAGTTGAGGCATTTTCTGAACTATATTTTTTTGTTGTGGTCATGCTGATGAGGAGGCCACAAACACTGAGTAGATAGTATATGCTGTGAGGATCTTTGATGATGGTTTGGGAGTAGACAGGGATGTTGAGGTCTTACTTGGTAAGTAGAATAATGCATTTATTGCATATGATTTGTGTCTGTGCAGCTTTAGTGCTTTAAGGAAGTTATGAGGTGGAGGGAGGTATCAATTGAAGAAGCTTGTGGACATGGCCCTTGGGGAAGTGGAATGACTTCATCATGCTGTTGATGGCAGGATAGACTTAGGTTGCATTTGGGAAGGATTGTAGGTGGCAGCAGATTATTACATTTTTTAGATTGTGTGCTCAATCCTACCTAAACAACTATGGCATGATGGATTCTGGGGAGAATCCACTAGATTTTCTGCAATGCCACCTAGTGTTGTCTTTTGAGAATCCATGAATCCAACAAAAGTTCGATTATGGGGATTCTGGTTTGATTGTTGAATTATAATAACCTAATTGCCCTTATTCTAACATTTCCCAAAATACCACAGTCAAATTACCTTCCATGCCATCAAAAAGCAACAGCAATATATTTAAAAAATGGATATACTTTATTACCTTCTTTATTGTTTCCTACCTTATCGTTCATTACTCACCATCCCAGCATGCTAAAACAAACAAGAATCCCTTTCTAATTTCTAATTAATCAAATCTAGTTTCTCCTGTGTTTTGCAATATATATTGAATCATGGTTGTTGTCGATTTTATGAATGTTTACAAACAAGTTTTATGCCAAGGAACCTTGCTCGATTGTAGCAAGCTTGCTCCACGCTCGACAGTTGCACCTCTCATGATGGCAGCCTTGCTCATAGACAGCAACGTTGCTCCACAACTCGACGGTAGCCTTAGTTGACGCTCCACGCTCCACATGCCTTACAGCTATGCAAGATCCGAAATGCCTGCTGAAGGGCAACAGCAATAGGAAGAAGACAACTGAAGAAATGTATAAAAAATTGGTATTGATTAGAGGGCATTTTGGGTATCTTAAGCAAAAGTAACACCCCTTCCTAATCCATACCAAACAGAATTTGATATGTCCATCTACAGTATATGGAGAATCCTGATTTAAACTTGCATTGGGATTCACGCTAGAATCTAGCTTATGCACAATCCTACCAAAAAAAAAAGGCCCATCCAAACGATACCTTAGACCTTGGATTTTAGAGATTTGAGCGTTAGATGCTATTTAGGAGAATAGATAAGGGTAGAAATGGCATGTGAACGTGGCAGGAACAATCCAACTTTAGGGCAGACAATAGTTAAAAGCTCCTTTTGAAGCATTTTAGTACACAGAGAGATCTGTGTCGTTGATTGTATCCTTTCTTGGCAACTAGCAAAAGGGAAGCAAACTTTGTTGATTGTATCTTTCTTCTTTACGAGCACATAATGGGCATATAACTAGAGTTTATGTGCATTCAGAACCACTTTGACGAAGTTGTATAATTTAAATAATAGGGTAATTACACTTTGGTACCTTGATGTTTTTGAATTTTAATAATTTGATACCCAACATTTGAATTGCACATCTCACTTCCCTAACGTTATCTCCATCCATTAAAAGCAACATTCAGTTTTTGAAACCGTAACACTATTACAACAATACAAGTTTATGTCCGACTCCTACATTTAAAATTTTAGGTTCCATCATTAAACTTTGAAAGCATTGAGGTATCAAAATGCAACTTTTTTATTTAGGGTTGGAACCCAATCTATGGATAGATGACCAAGTCACACACAAAGATAACAGCGTTTAACTTCATGATCATTTGAGAAACATTGAGGTTGTTAAGTGTGCATTTTCAAACATTGAGTGTGGGTACCAAATCATTAAACCCTGAAAGCATCATGGTATCAAAGTGTAATTTCTCCCAAACAGTAATTAAGGCTGGAAGACTACTGATACAATTTTCTCACTCAACTGAATTTATTTAGACTGAGTGACTGTAGTAGTAGCTTTGCCCCTCTCATCTTGGGTCAGGAAAGGATCAAAAGATAACTCATCTAACAGAGGGGGATCTGGACTCAATTACTGTCAGATTTTTGACATGAAAAGAAACTACTTCTCTTATGAACTTTTTGACCTGAAGCAAGCTCCACTCATCACTCTGAAGTCTGAGCTACTCTTTCTGATATTTTAGTTGGCGCAAGAAAAAGGTTATTTTCATTTTGGATAACTCATTGAGGTATCAAGTATAATTTCTCCTAAATAATAATTAAGGCTGGAAGACTACTGATACAATTGTTTCACACTCAACTAAATCTATTTAGGCTGAGTGAGGGTGTAGCGGTATCTCTGCTTGTCTCATTATGTGGCCTAGGAAAGATCAAAAGATAACTCATGACAGGGAAAGAAACTACTTTTGTTTTGGACTCGTTTTAATTGAAGCAGGCCTCAACTCACCACTCTGAACTGCTTTTTCTGATCTTTTAATTGGCACAAGGAAATGGTTATTTTCTGCTTTTCTGTTTAAATTAAATAGTAATGATCCTTGATTCTTTACCTCAAAATTTTCAATTTGTAAAATGCTCTTTACAAAAATCAACTTGGTAGTATAGAAGAAATCAAGAAATAGAAAAGTCTTTGCCAAGTAAAATGAAATGTAATAGGAAATTCACAACATGCCTCGGTTTACTATGGTTTTATTTTCATATCTATACCTTACTACTTTGGTTTTCAGGTTAGCTTTGGATTTTGTCTTGAATGTGCATATGCTGAGCTGAATCTATTTAAACCTTACGTGATATAGTTGAGATCATCAAAACTGTATATTATATGAGATCATCAGACTGTATATTATATGTAGTCCCTACCCAAACCAAAATGTTGGTATATAGATGTCTCATTGCAAAGTTAGTGCATCCTTTAACTGTGCTAACATAAAGTTTGAACTATCTATTTTCACTTAGCACATCCTTTACTTACGCTAACATAAAGTTTGAACTCTGAAATATCTTTTCTAATTCATTTTTTTTAAAAACTTGTTTTCCTTCTGATAGGCAGCAAAGGCAGAACTCGGTAACAAACATGATAAACAGCTGGGAAGCATTAAAGAAGGAATCATGAGATGTACATTTGAGGACAGGATTCTCATGAGCGATATTGTTTTCTTGCGTGCCTGGGCACGGGTAGAAATCCCCCGTTTCTTTAACCCTGTGACAACAGCATTGCAGCCTCGTAATCTGGTTTGGAAGGGAATCAAAACAGTAGCTGAGCTGAGAAGGGAGAATAATCTGCCAATTCCATTCAACAAGGACTCTGTGTACAAGGTCCTTAATTTTCTAAACCTTCAGCATGGTTGTATTTATTATAATGTACCCTTGTCTCTTTCAAGTCTAATCCACATCCTTCTTTGCAGCCTATTGAGCGGAAACCAAGGAAGTTCAACCCATTGATGATACCCAAAAAATTGCAAGCAGATCTACCATTCAAGTCTAAACCAAAGAACCAGCATAAGCGGAAAAGGCCGCTTCTTGAAAACGGGCGAGCTGTTGTAATGGAGCCTCATGAGCGAAAAGTTCATAGTCTTGTTCAATACTTGCAAACGATACATAAAGAAAAGGTACCTTTTCTTTTCTGTAAATGTTGACCTGCAGTGCTCTGCTGGGAATAACCATACAACATCCCACTCTTTTGAACCTTTTGGTTTAACTAATTGCTGCTAGAATAAGTAGTTACAGATGCACTAATTCACATGATAAGAAAGTTCTCACCATTACACTAGGCATTTTTCCTGATAATCTATTCTTACGAAGTGATCATGGAATTGCATGTAAAATCACTTACATTTTCACTCTTGCATTGGTCTTGTCCAGGGTATTCTTGTTCCGCATGATACATAATTCGACATGATTTTGTGTTTGCTTACCTGACATGCAATTGTTTGTTTAGTCTAGCAGCTATACTGTTTTACATGATGTATGGCGAGCATCGACATTTAAAAAGAATGTTATGACTTGAGAATACTTTTATGTCGTGGACTCGTGCCTAAATAATGCCACTAGTCAAGAATCTTACTTCTTTGTCATTGATATTAAATAAAAAGGGGCTGTAGAACAAAAGGATAATGATGAATATCTTAGCATTGTAATTGATTGCTTCTAGTTGTTACTTGTTACCTTTTCTTTCTACATGCTTTCATAACTAAAGCAAAACCAATCCTTTATTTACTAGATCCATCTTTTAGTTTGTTTCATCATCATTTCAAATGTTACATATCAATATATCATACCAGATGAAGAAGCGAAAGCTCAAGGATGATGAGAAAAGGAAAGTTAGGGAAGCCACTAGGGCCAAGGATGAACAATTGACTAGGAAGCGGCAGAGAGAAGATCGCCGCAGCAGGTACTGTGAAGAAGAGAGACAAAAAAAGAGAATTCGAAGAAACGTCCTGCCTTAAGCATGTCTATTCTGAAAATTAGTTCTCTAACAGTTTTCAATGATGAACATCAAGGGTAAGAGAATATGCAATACCTCGGTTCCTTCCAATTATAACGGCATATATCAGTGTATATATCATGTGAATGCCGGAATTAGGGTTCTCGTTTTTGGCCATTTGCATTCTTTTTCCTTTATTTTAAATTATTATTTTTGTTTTACTATTGTAGCATAATGAGGGCTTATTTTTGTTTTTGGTGTATTAATAGCCTAAAGAAAGTGATTTATGTAAAAGAGTCTTTATGGAAAACATGTTCCCTGGAAATTGTACTTCTATCAGATAAGAAATGATCAAAGAGATGTTAAGTTTCATTTTTAGCCACAAGTGGCTAGTGCAGATTCCAAACAAGCACCTGAAGTATTTCTTTGCTGTAAGTGTTGTAACAATGTTGCAAATAAATATGCCGATCATTTTATTTCTGGTGGCAAAGTAAGGTCTTGATGCCTAATATACCTTCCTAATCAGGTTTGTTGCGGTGAACTCACCCAGCAATGCTATTGTGCAACTACGAAATCTCCTTTGGATGCAAAGGACTATACTAGCAGGAGATCCGATCACAGACAATGAGTAGACATTATTGCTTTTGATTAGATACAGATGCTCAAAATAGATGAGTAAACACAACGTGGAACCTGCCTATTTGAACATATTACTAGTATTATTCATAACTTCGGGTAGAGCCCTCTCTCGGGATCTTTGACGGATTGAAGAAAAAAGAATAAAAAATAAATCTAGGAGCATGCAGAGCACGGGGAGCGACGGCTAGGGCTTGGAGCGGTGGGAGCACGGCAGAGCAAGACCTGATGCAGGCTTCGACGTCTGCACAAGGCACGACGGTGGTGCACGGGCATGGGGAGCGGTGGAGCGGCGCGAGCACGGCAAAGCAGGACCTAGTGCAGGGCATTGGCTCTGGCGAAGGGTGCTTCACTAGTGCGAAGGGGCAGGAACGGCGGCAAAATGGTACCTCTCGTCCCCCCCTTTCCTTGTTTTTGCCTCTAGGGGTGGTGAGTTCGCGGGCTGAGCGACAGTAGGGCGTCGCCCTACAGCGACCGTGTCGACATTCTGGGCCAACGACGTGCTGCCTGTAGCTGGGTTCCGACTTTGTGCTTGAAGTATGAGCCATTGTATGCTCATATAATATTGTAGGAATGCCATTATTACTGGAACATTGTTACAAAACTTGCTTGTGCAACCTCTCAGATCTACCTCTCGTAGATCTGCCTCTCCCTCCTTCTACCTCTCAGATCTGTCTCTCGCAGATCTGCCTTTCCCCCCTTCTACCTCTCAGATCTGCCTTTCGTAGATCTGCCTCTCCTCCTTTCTATCTCTCGCAGATCTGCCTCTCCCTCCTTCTACCTCTCAGATCTGCCTCTCCCTCCTCCTTTCCTCAGTATGATCGGACTACGCCTACTAGTAGATCTACGCGAACATTGTTTCTGTTCCGACGACTCCATCTTGGGTTCGTCGATTGGGTGCAGGTTTTGAAAAAATGAGATTCTGCAATCTATTACTTATTTTCAGCATAATACTACATGGATATTGACCTTTTGGCTGCGAATCTTGGTTAGAATGGGGGAGAAGAAAATGCTTCCACTCCTGCTTTTGTGGCGGAAAATCTTCTTTAATGTCTAAATTCTTGTTGGTCGAGAAAATCCTCTCAAAAGTAATAGTATGATTGTTAATGATATTATATCTTTGACTATTTGCTAGGTTGAGTGTTTGGGTGCAGGTTTTGAAAAATGAGACTCTGCATTCCTTCTCTTCCTTGCAGCACACTAGAGGCATGGATATTGATTCTTTGGCTGCAAACTCTGAGCAGCATGTTGGGGATGATAATGTGTCTACCTTTGCTTTTGTGAACGATAATCTCCTTTGATTTGTCAAATTCTTATTGGCCGCTGTTTTACCTTATTTTCTCTAACATTCTCTTTTGGGTCTGTAATATATTTCTTTAGCCTCTATACTTTGGCTACGTGCTCCTTACCTGTGGAGCTGCTTTACTGTAATATTGTCACAATACTTGGACCTTTATGTGTGGTATGCTTTTGGAATAAATAAAAAATAGATTACCGATTTCAAAAAAAAAAAAAACATATTACTAGTATTAGTTTTTAGCAAATTTAAAAAAAACAAGAATTATTTAGCTTCCTTCTCAAGTAATATGTTTTTCTTTTTCTGTTCCCAAATTTAAAGCGATATAAGTAAGTAATACAGCATTTTGGTTTTGAATGACATGGTTCTTTTTTTTTTTTGCAAACGATAATGGTTTTCAATGATATTGTCTGACAAATAATACCTGCTTTGTTCCCAAACCGAAAGGCTAAAACATCACTAATAAGCTAATACGTCATTTTGTACGTCTATTAGTTTTCAGTGACATCCTAGCAACTAACACCTTTCCCTAGACTGCATCAGGTGGTTTAGGGTTTATTGTCAGGGTAATGACATACATTCATGACTTGTGCGAAATGCAATATTAAAATAACCTAAAAAAAAAAAATGCATGCCTGCCACTTAGCACGTGGTATCTGTCTTGTATTCAAAAGAGTTCAACTTCTAGATTTCTTCCCTAGAAGTCCAATTTCACATAAGAAACAAAATCAAGGGTTACATATTGAAAATTGACTTTGAAAAAGCCTTTGACAATATCAAATGGAATTTCTTGTTAGATTCTATGGCTGGAATGGGGTTTGGGGACAGATGGATCTCTTGGATCCGTATGTGTATATCCTCTGCTAAGTTCTCTATATTGGTAAATGATACTCCTAAAGGATTCTTTGAGGCAGCCAATGAGTTAAGACAGGGTGATCCTTTATCCCCCCTATTGTTTATTATTGCTTCTAATGTCCTAAATGCCATGTTGCAGACTGCAAGGAGGAACAATTTGATTTCTGGGATTAACTTCCTTCATGAGGGCCCTTATCTAATTAATCTGCAATATGCAGATGACACCTTGCTTTTCTTGCTTGATAGTACTGAAAATCTGATTAATATCAAAAGAATTTTATACTGTTTTCAGACTTGTTCTGGGTTAAAAATTAATTTCCTTAAATCATCATTGTCTAGTGTGGGGGTTTCCCAAGAAGAATTATTGTCCTCTTGTGATATTATGGGATGTGTAAAGGCTGATCTCCCCATCACCTACTTAGGCCTGCCTTTACATTATAAAAAAGCAAATTGTAATAGTTGGGCTCCTGTGATTGAGAAAGTTACCAACATGCTTTCATCCTGGAAGGCCAGGCAGTTGTCTTTAGGGGGCAGGTTAGTTTTGGTCAATGCAGTTTTATCAGCAATACCTACATACTTTATGTCTGTGCTACACATGCCTATGAAGATAGAGAAAAAACTGGATAGTTTAAGAAGTAATTTTTTATGGAATTCCAATTCTTCTACAAAAAAAGGAATGCACCTAATCAGATGGTCTAATATCTGTAGGAGTAAAAAAGAAAATGGTTGGGGGATCAAAAATCTGAGGAGTTTTTGTGCAGCTCTTAAAAGTAAATTAAGTTGGCAATTTTGTTCAAGTAATAGCAATCCAGTTTGGAAATCTCTCATTCATGCTAAATATCTACACAAGGGCCCTGGGGCTATTTTGAATACCTTCTCTTCCACCTGCTCTCCCTTATGGAGGCATATCAAAAAAGGGTTTGACTTTTTTAATTGCTTCTCTAATGTCACTGTGGGTAATGGTTCCAATACTATTTTTTGGAGACACATGGCACAATGATACTCCTTTGAGTTTATTGTTCCCTGAACTTTATAATATTGCTAGATTTAAAAAGGCTTCAGTTAAAAGAACTTTGCAGTTGTTTAATATGGATTTCAACAGATTATTTCATTCATTTAACTGTGATGCCTTCAATTCCAACTTGCTTCAATTGCAGTTGGAGGGCTTTGTTAGTATTCTGCAGTCTTTATCTTTGAATACTAGTGAGGATGAATTTTGTTGGACTCCCTCAAATAATAATACATTCACAGTGAAAGCTGCCTATAACCTTATAAATGATGGAGGCCTGCGCAATGTTTTTTTCAAAGTATTTGGAGGAGTTACTCACCACTAAAGGTTAAGCTATTTGCATGGCTAGCCATCAAAATAGGAATTTAACAAAAAAAAACTTACTGAAATGAGCTTGGACTGGGTCCCCACTATGTATTTTTTGTTCTGTTAGCATTGAAAGTAATACGCATTTGTTTCTCAATTGTTCTTTTGCAAAGGAGATTTGGAGGTTCTTCTTGAACTCTCAGCTTCACCCTGGTTTTTTATCTGTTGGAGACTTATTTCTTTCTACTCCTAATCTTAAGCATTACTTGTCTTTCCCTGGTTGGATTTTACTTCTCCAGATCATCCTCTGGTTGATTTGGAGAGAGAGAAATTGTAGGATATTTTGCAATACTAATAAGACAGGTTTTTGGGTTATTAATGATATTATGTGTCTCATGAAATTTTGGGTGGTAAATCTTGTACCAGGTTTCAAGAAAGAAGAAATGTTGCAGTTTGTCACTGCAATGACACCACATTCTGTGGTGCCTCTTGCTGCACCTTCCATTCCCTTTTCTCATGCACCATCAGGGGAGACAGCTCAGGATGCCATGAATGAATGAAGTTGGCCCATTTATGACACATAGAAAAATAGAGATTTTTTGATGTAATACTGATTTGTCCCATTTTTGATATTATACTGATGGAACAATATGGTTTTTTTGGCTATATAGCCTATGGGTTTGTAATATTACTTAACAATATATTTCTTATCTGACATTGATGCCGAAGAAATAATACCTATCTATCTCACCTGTTAACAAAAAAACAACATAAGAAACAAAATATTTGGTACGTTTCACATGGTATCTGTCTTGTACTCAAAAGAGTTCTACTTCTAGATTTCTTTCCTAGAAGCCCAATTCCACAGAAGAAACAAAATAATTGGTAGAAACCCAGAGTATGGTATATGTTCCTAAATTGAACTTATGGATTTTAAGATAATTACGTTGTTAATCATAGTATGTCC
The DNA here is from genome assembly GCA_024699735.1 of Posidonia australis. Taxonomy (NCBI): domain Eukaryota; kingdom Viridiplantae; phylum Streptophyta; class Magnoliopsida; order Alismatales; family Posidoniaceae; genus Posidonia; species Posidonia australis. Next base: position 1,539 of record JAMKQA010017759.1, on the reverse strand, counting down.
CAATTGAGACAACTGCTAATTGTACGAAGAATTTGACGTTTATGTTTCTATAGTTGGGGGATGTGTGTGTGGGGGGAGGGGGAGGGGTCTGTGATTAATGTACTTCATTTTCTATTTCTTTGTGACAGATAATTCTTCCGTGAAGGAGGAAATTAAAGGACATGATTTGGGTATATTTAGGTGAAAATGAGATGGAAGATTAGAATGACTCATATATAGGATTGTCATGCCGATGGCACACCCGTATGGGGAACATATTTTTTGGTCATCCAGTTTTTTGAAAATGATAATAATATTAATAAGAATTCTTAGTTATGAGTCCACCACCAAGAACAACAAAAAAACAAAGTTCCAAGTATTACAAAAAGGCTAAGGATCCAGAAGATCCAGAAGAAACCGAAATTAGGTTGACCAATGTCAATACATATATGACCAGAATCGTCCAAAACTCATTAAGTTATAACTTCCATTCAACAGAATATCACAGAGATTAATGAAATGAAACAAGATCAGGAGGAATGAACTTCAAAGGAGTTATGAGCAGAAGGCCTGACTTCAGTAGGGGCATTTACTGAGAAAATAGGGGTCCTAAGATTTGGATTCATAAATGCCCCCATGTTTGAATGGTCCATGCTCCAAGAGTTTTGCATGTCTGAGACGGATTGTATTAAGGCATCCCTTTTAAAACCTGTACCCAAATTTACTGCTAAAGCATACATAAGGGAAATAATATGAAGTATAGTGAGTCTACATGAATTAGCAAAATTATGAAAAATTCTACTATTTCTCTCCTTCCAGATACTCCAGATCACAGTCGGAATAAGCACATGCCATCCATGGTTAGATAATGCAAAGGCACAGTAAGGTTTATATCTGAAGAGATCATCTATATAGTAATACACAAGATACATAAGATTATTAATAAAAAATTTCCAAACAGAAGCTGCAAAAGGACAATGGATAAATAGATGTGAAACTGTTTCGCATTAGCAATTGCACATATGACATAATTCTTGGCCATGCCAACCCTTTTTCCTAAGATTATCTCTTATTAGTATCTTGTTTGACACTGCTAGTCAAGTAAATGGTTTAACTTCTAGTGGTGCCTTTCAAATGGGATTATACAAGTGAAACCTCAATCTACCGTCATTTATAGCTTTATAACATGAATTAACAGTGAAAAAGAAATTGTGTTCAGGCTGGCAATAGATTTTATCATTTTCCAATTGAAACTGAAATCCAGATAATATATCTGCCAATTGGCCTACTTGGGATAGAAGGGCTTGTGTGACCAAGCCGGTGGAACCCCTGGGCGCGGTTCACCAAACCTAACTCCGGTGTGCGGAAACACACAGGGAGGTCTGATACAGTCACGACGAAAATGGTGAATCTGGAGGAAGAGACAAGACTCGGAAACACCAAAGGGAAAACAAAAGGATAAGGAAAGGAGTTGCCACCTAGTCTTTTAATGGAAAGACGAGGAAAACCAAGAAAACACCAAAAAAAGGCAGAAAGCAAACAAGATGCAAAGATACATGT